>JANBTT010000142.1:0-36936 GCA_027578915.1 Coemansia sp. RSA 1200 | reverse complement strand
GTATTTCTCACATGCATGTCATCTGTCGGATCAACGTCGCTAGCCTCGGCTAGGCATGCCAATGTAGCTGGAGTAAAGGTGATATGCCCACGCTCTAACCCCTCACCCCTCAGTATCTATTTCCCTTATTTGTGTGTTGATTTTTGAAAGAAATTAGCGCTGGCTGATCGCCCACGCAATAATCATCAGACGCGTAATTCCCATTCTCCCAATCAAAAAGGTGGTTATTACGTAGCCCAACCTCTCTTCTTTGTTTCCCTTTTCTATTTATTTATATTAGAATTGTAATATTTTTGTTTACAAATCAAGCACATTCCTCTTCTTGCATTTAATTCCCCTCCATATTTAGCGTAGCGCCCAAAGAACAAGTGCGAGAACATCATGGTCAAAGGCAAGTTGCATTTCCCGTGTTGCGAGCATAGGAATTCAGTGTAGGCGTTCCAAGTTGGGTAAGAACAACAGGCCAATTCACTCATATTCCTTTCCTTCCTTTTTTTCAGATTCCTCTAGTTCAGGTCAAGTGGCAGGGCAAAAAGTACCCGGTGGACGTCGATACGACGATGCCGGGCGAGGTGTTCAAAATGCAGCTATACTCGCTGACGGGCGTTGCGCCGGACCGGCAGAAGGTGCTGGTGAAGGGCGGGCAGCTGAAGGACGAGACGGATATGGAGAAGCTGGGACTGAAGGAGGACCAGGTGCTGATGATGATGGGAACGGTCGGTGAGCTGCCAAAGGCCCCGCTACAGCCGGTCAAGTTTGTCGAGGACATGTCGGAGGCCGAGATGGCGCAGGCGTTGGCGATTCCCGCGGGGCTTGTCAATATGGGCAACACGTGCTACATGAACGCAACGCTCCAGTGCCTCAAAAACATTGTGCCGCTCAGGAGCGCGTTGGCCTCGTACAGCACGAGAAGGTCGCCATCGTCGTCATCGGTGTCGTCGCAGGATCAGCGCGGGAAGCTGGTGGTCGCTATGAAGCAGTTATTCCAGCAGTTGTCCGAGAGCGGCGAGGGCGTGCCGCCTATTGTGTTCTTGCAGTTCCTGCGCCAATGTTTCCCCGTCTATGCCGAGCAGGACCCGCACCACGGTGGGTACCAGCAGCAGGACGCCGAGGAGTGCTGGAACCAGCTGGTTAGTACCATGGACCACGTGTTGGCGGAGGAAGGTGGTTCCGGCTCGTTCGTCACCAAGTATATGACCGGCCAGACGGTGGCCAGCTGGACTACCGCGGAGGCCCCCGACGAGCCGCCCACGGTGCACAGCCAGCCCATCCGCAACCTCGATTGCGTGATCGACAAGTCGGTCAATTACCTTGCGCAGGGGATCAAGAAGGCGCTTGACCAGACGGCTGTCAAGCACTCGGACACGCTGGGGCGTGACGCGGAGTACTCGAGTACGCTGCAGATCTCCAGGCTGCCTGAGTACTTGCCGGTCACGTTCAAAAGGTTTTTCTGGAAGGCGTCCGAGAACGTCGCGGCCAAGATCGTTAAGAGCGTCAAGTTCCCGCTTGACTTTGATGCCTCCGAGTTCTGCACCCCGGAGCTGCAGGACCGGATGAGACCCGCTAAGCAGCTTGTAAGGGACAGGGAGGACAAGGAGGCCCATGCCCGCAAGATGGCCAAGCAGAAGCAAAACAGCCAGGCTGGGGCTACGGCCGAGGCCGATGGCGGTGAAACCAAACAAGCGGCGGAAGCAGAGGGCGAAGCCGGCTCGAAGGCCTTTGAGCTGGATCCTGCTCTTCGGGCCGACATCGGCTGCAACCCTACCGGACTGTATGAGCTGGTCGGCGTGGTCACGCATATTGGGCGCTCAAGCAATTCGGGCCATTACATGGCGTGGATCCGCAAGGAAAAGAACGTTGGCGGACCCGATCCCTCCTTTGGTGGTGGCAAACCGCCTGCTGATTCTTCGGCTCCGCAGCACTGGTGGTACAAGTTCGATGACGATAATGTCTCCATGGTTACCGATGAGGATATTCTGAAACTGTGTGGTGGTGGCGATTGGCACACCGCTTATATTCTCCTCTACCGTGCAAAGAAGCTTGATTGAAGCGAGGCAAAACGAAATGAAATGAAAAAATAAATAATTTTTCTTGTGGCTCTACGATGTTAGATAGCGATAGTTGTTCCTTCTCCCCTCTATTCCTGGTATCCCGCTGGATGTGAAATTAATGCGTTGTACGCTTTAAGGGACATGCGCCTTTTTAGCCAGCCTCTTTAAAGCAACCCTCCTTTTTCTTTCTCTTCCTTTTGTACCCTTTTCCTTTTCTATTCTGGCATTTAGTATTAATTCCAATTTTCCATTTATTGCCAAATCTGTACTTTTCTCCCCTCATCTGTACTTCATCTAGTGCTTTTTTTTCTCCTTTCCAAATCATACTCATTCTCACCGTCCTCGCCATCAAATTCAATAGAAATGTCAGGAGCACGCGACAATGTCTTTCCAACACGCATGAATCTGACAGTGACGAAGACGCGGCTCAAGGGCGCGCAAACGGGGCACTCGCTGTTAAAAAGGAAAAGCGAGGCGCTAACAACGCGGTTCCGCGTAATAGTGCGCAAGATTGAGGATGCGAAACTGAAGATGGGCAAGGTGATGCAGAATGCGTCGTTCTCGCTAGCCGAGGTGGCGTACATTACGGGGGACATTAGTTACCAGGTACGGGAGAGCGCAAAGAGCGCGACATTCAAGGTCGGGGCGAAGCAGGAGAACGTGTCCGGCGTGATGCTCCCTGCGTTTGAGTCGCAGGTGCAAGCGTCGGGAGGCCAGTTTGAGCTGACGGGGCTTGGTCGCGGTGGCCAGCAGATCCAGAAAACCCGCGCCGTGTATATCAAGGCCGTCGAGATGCTCGTGGAGCTCGCGTCCCTCCAGACCGCCTTTGTTATCCTCGACGAGGTCATCAAGCTCACCAACCGTCGCGTCAATGCGATCGAGTACGTTATCATCCCCAGAATCGAAAACACTATCTCCTACATCAATTCCGAGCTCGATGAGCTCGATCGTGAGGAGTTCTACCGCCTGAAGAAGATTCAGGGCAAAAAGAAAGAGAGGGCTGCTAATGCCCAAAGGGAACTGGAGCGAAAGGCAACTGAGAAGCTTGCTGTTGCTGACGATAGCAACGATGACGGTGGCAACGATAATCATGGCGCTGCTGGTTCGTCGGGTACTCGCAATATCTTGTCTGAACAGAACGATAGTGATATTATCTTTTAGTCTATTTTGTTTTTGCAAGATGGTTTGTTTTTCTTCTCATTTTATCCATTCACTGTTCCTCTATTTAATTCCATATTTGATTTCATATTCAGCTTTGACCACTGGGGGGAGCGGTTTTGCTTGCTTAGCCATTTCTTTAGTGTTAGATTAAATTCAACTTGTTAATCGCCATATCTTATTCTTTTTGTTCATAACAAAAAACACTGTCGCGTCTTCTATCCTCATCAATATGCCAGATATTAACATCCATATGTGGCATGTGCTCAGATGTGTGTTTTATTTAATCTATATTATGTGTAACGTGTTGGAAACAGAAGACGTGTGGATATGGATGCAGACATAAAAACATCTGAGCGCGCAATCTACATGCAAGATGTCGAAACCCAAACAAATAATGAGATTAAACAATAAAAAAAAAGATTTATGGCGCTATTAAAGATATTCACTTGCTCATTGCCAATATATAAGACGGCCAGCAGCAGCAAGACAAAGAAATTGAGCAATCTGCTCTGAGAATCCCAATACGTTATTTTTTTGCACATTATTATTTTTTTTACTTTTCTAATAATGACAACAAAACAATATCGTGTAACAATACGTTACAAGCACCAAGATGAACACTATGAAAGTGCTATTTATAGGTTATATGCAAAGAAAGGTAGTGACGCAGCATTAGAGGCGAAAAAAGTAATGATAAGTGATATAATGAAAAGAGCCAAGTGTGATATATATAGGGTGATGAAAAGGCTACATTCTTACAATCCAAGTTATTTAGTCCAAAGAGTTCAATAATTGCCTTCTTCTTCGTATATGTTATTCCTTGAGATTCTCTATCCTAGTGAGTAAGCTATTACACGTTGTGTTTTATAAAAGGAAAATATACAGATCATGAAATGCAGACAGTAGTGTCATGGCGGCACACAAGTACACTAAGCTATGGTAAATAGGACCAGACAGGCAGGCCATGGGCAAAATAGAAAAAAGTACTGGCTCCTTGCAACAGCGGCAATAGATACAACAATCTCATCAGACACTATACACATAACACCCCGCTCAATGAACATGTGATAGGTAGAGATGGCCAACAGCACATTACAGATTACATGGTGGATTACATACCAACATGGCATACTCTAGTGCTTGTTTGTGTTAATAATGCGACTACTATTATTTCCTATAACTAAATGGCAGTGGGAATAATAACCAGGAATGTCAACCGGAAAGCAAATGTGTGAGTATGTCTATTTTTAAAAGAAAAAGCTACAGAGAGCCGGAGGCCCATTGCCACATGTTTACATGCAGCCAATACACAACACCAGTGACCACGTTGACGGCCTTGGTGGCAGAAAATCTATGAGGAGGTCAAGTGTTTCCGGAGCCAACAAATGCAGTGACAGAGAAATCCAAATATCTCCAAGACAAAAACATACACTGACTGTTAGCGCAACAAGAGAAAAAGCTACCGCTATTTATGGTAGATCTACAAACCAAGCGCCAGATTTAATACCAGGAGCACTCTGTGGTCCAGATATATTGAATGTCCTTATCTTTAATAATTTCAGTATGTTATTGCTGGATTATAAAACCGCAGTTAACAACGGTATATCTCTTATATGATCCACAAGCCAACAAAAATAATGGCCCGCATAGAATACAAAACTTAAAAAAGGATACGGAACGCTGCTATCTTATTCAAATAGGTTAATCTTCGACTTATCAGTTATAATCAGGTTTGACGACCTCTGCCTACTTGTTTATTTTTTAGCTACTATTGGACATGAGCCAGACACCAAAATATAGTTATTTCATATTTTCTGGGTAACAGGATAGATGTTCATATAATAGAATTAATAGATGTCAATTGACGGTCTCATTTGTTTTTTCCACAATTTTTTAGTTAGTTAAGTCGGCCTAGTGTATTTATCCATGCATCAATTTTTATTTTATTACACAAATTATTATGAGAAATATATGTTTGAAACTGCGGTATATATTATTATGTTGTTACACAAACAGGCACTTGTAGCATAATTTAAGCAATAGAGATTTATGTGTACATAAACGTCTATACCCCAGAATTGAACAAAACTTTCCAGTAATTTTTTAGTTATATTTAAATGATAATATTGTATAACAATGTACCTTGTTATATAATAAGTGTTATGTTTTTAATTTGGCAATGCTTTTCTACTTACTTCCTACTTGATAGTATACCCGTGTTTGTCCTGTGACAAATGCTTTGCTTGTTTACCCTGTTTCTCATTTTATTTAATTTTATCTTGTTAACACCAATATCATATTATTTACCCACAAGGTCATAATATCTTTTACTAGCTGACTAAACACTAACACTTTACTGTTGTAGATGTTCAGATTTTAATATTTATTTTATTTGTTCTCATATAGTGTTTTAGAAACAGACATGATTATGGATATGGATATAGACGCATAGCACATAGTGCACTGGTTCAAATTATGAAATGGAAATCAAATGAATAAAACATTAAATGTAAAATATTTATTGTATAATGCGTTTACAATTATATTATTTAATATATAAAGCCACCTACGACAACAGCATTGGAAAAGTTGAATAATCTATAGCTTGGAAAAATTATATTCTCTAAATACGCAGATTTCCATATTTTAAAATGTCACGTAAACATTATGAAGTAACATTATTTTACAGCTACCTAGAAGATCGTGAAATAATAATGAAATCTATATCTTTTCGCGAGTACGCCAGGAATGAAACAAGGGCATATGAAAAGGCAGTTTGTAAAATGATACATTATATAATGACAAGAGACGAGTGCAATAAAGATTGTGCAATAAACACGCTAATGTCTTACGACCCAACGTATACTTGGAAAGAAATTTAATAAATATCCAACCTTTCAGTAAAAGTACTTTGTGATCATCTATTGAAATGCAACATTATACTTTATTTCTGACAAGTAAATGTTTAAAGCTGTAAAATATATGTTGCTCAGAGCAATGTGAGGGCCTGAGATCGGCGTTTGACACTTATCATCCCTCAAAAATAATATTTAGGATGTTATAAGCTACTCATGACAATGAGCGCCAAAGTATAAAAGCAACGGCTTGTCCTGAATAGTAGTTTTCATAGGTTTTCTTATAGTAAATAACATACTTTTATATTCCACTTGAAACCCCATTGAAACATATCTTTATCTAACAACTTGGATGCTAAAATAAAACCATAAATAATGATTATGTATTTTACATCTATTTATGTGCATATGACGTTATGGAAACATTGTTTAAATTAGGCAATGATGCCATACAAGATATTACAAATCTTTAGGCTACAAAATAAATGTTAGAAAGGTTAAAGGCTGCTGTTAGATAATGCATACACCATATTTTATTGTTCATTATTCTTCAATATAAAAAGACAATGCAGACGACATTGTGTCAGAAAATATTTAGTTTTTAAAACCCGCTATTTGCTTATGGCAATATTTTTCTAGATACACTCTATTTTATAAAATAATGTACAAACAATACGAGATAACAATAGAATATCAACGCACAGGTGAACGTAAAAAAAGATATAACACATATCGAGTGTTTGCACATAATCGCAATAAAGCAAAAAATAAAGCTACCAACATAATGCTAGGTCAAATAATGACAAGAGAAGAGTGTGATAAAGATAAGGCAATAGGACTATATAGCTCTTACCATCCAACATATTACTAGATTAATACATTAATTATTCATTTTTCAGCTGTAGAATATGCTAAAAACCTTATTCTAGTGCAATATTCTCACAATTTATACATACAAATGTTTGAAGTTGCGTAATATATTAGCATATTGTTAAACAGTCATAATTACGTGTTGGTAGCTATAAATAGATTGTATATTTTGCAAATTCAAAGCTACTAAATTTTAAAAGCTATATTGAAATTAAGGCAAAAAGCAGCAAATTGTCGGATATAAAATGATATTATGTCAGGAATACTCATAAATGGATAAATGATGCAATAAATTAATTAGAAACTTAATTAACAAAAAATTTATATAAATAACCTTACAATATTATTTGTAGGTCAACGTTTGTACCTTTAAAATTTTGTATATAATGCATAAAACATGTTTGCAGAACCATAGCGCGTTTAAAACATTAAATATTAAAATTCTGTTGCTATTATCTTTATTTTTCCACAAAATGAGCATTTCTCGCTATGAAGCAACAGTAGAATATACAGACTCAAAGGGAACCAAAAGATCTAAAATGTTTATGGTTAAAGGAGTTGATGAAACCGAAGCGGAGAAAGAAGCAAAGAAAGTAATGAGAGAATTTATTGAAATAGCTCAGGGTTGCACTTGTGTGAAAGCATATAGAAAATTAAATAGGAGTAGACCAAAATATAGTTTTAGAAAAGAAAAATAAATTTATGCAGCTGTATCTTGTCAACAACCAACAAATATTTTTGTAGCTATTTGTTGCTTACATTAAAGCAAACGAGAGCCTGATTTCGGTGTGAAGCATTTGTTGACTCACACATTAATATCAGAGCATGCTGATATGCTTGTGGATATATGGAATGGGCATATAAAAGCAACTTTAAGTCTGCGGTTTTATTTTCTAGGGTTTTATTCTTTAGAGTAAATAACAATTTACTTATAAGTTCTTATTCCGCTTGAAACAAATATTTAATTTTTAAAACCCGCTATTTGCTTATGACAATATTTTTTATTTTGTAAAAATGACAAACAAACAATACGAGGTAACAATAAAATATAAGCGCACAGGCAAACGTAAAAGAAGACATAACACATATACAGTGTTAGCACGTAATAGCGATAAGCAGATAATAATCCTGCGGGCACAATGCTACGTCAAATAATGACAAGAGAAGAATGTGATATATAGGATGCAGCAAGTCTATTAAACTCTTACAATCCAACATATATTACTAGATCAATACATTAATCATTTACTTTTCAACTGTAGAATATGCTAAAAACCTTATTCTAGTGCAATATTCTCACAATTTATACATACAAATGTTTGGGGTTGTGTAATATATTAGCATATTGTTAAACAGTCATAATTACGTGTTGATAGCTATAAATTGATTTTACATTTTGCAAATTCAAAGCTACTAAATTGTTAAATGCTATATTGCAATTAAGACAAAAGGCAGCAAATTGTCGGATATAAAATGATATCATGTTAGGAATACACGGAAACGGATAAAAACGCAATAAACTAATTAGAAACTTAATTATCACAAAAGGTATATAAATAACCTTACAATATTGTTTGTAGATTAATGTTTGTAGGTTTAAACTGTCGTATATAATATATAAAACATGTTTGCAGAACCATGGCACATTTAGAATACTAAATATTAAATTGTTGTTGTTATTATCTTTATTTTTCCACAAAATGAGCATTCCTCGCTATGAAGCAACGGTAGAATATACAGACTCGAATGGAGAAGAAAGATCTAAAAGATTTATAGTTAATGCAGCCAACAAAAAAGAAGCAAAAAAGGAAGCAAAAAGGGTAATAAACGAAATGTTTCAAACATCACGCAATTGCAGCAAATTAGATGCGCACAATATATTAGAAGGCTACAACCCAACATACAAGTTTAAAAGAGAAAGAGAAACTTGTTCAAACTGTCGCATTGGTAAACCCAAAAAGTGTTTTATGCACAAGTACTTGTAAACAAAACTCGTGTAAGTAGATTTACTTTGCTTTAGAAAGATAAATGCAATTAAAACTTGTAATTAAAGCAATATAATCTATTGTTTGTCTGGTCAATTTCTTTTGTTATTGTAATATGTTGCAATGATTTTCGGCTAGTGGCTGAATTAGATAAACCACAACACCTAAAAAGATTGCAGTAAAAGAAGGGAACTTAAATTTCCAGTAAATGTGAACTGCCCAGTTAAAGCATTTGTAAGCCTTAAGTAAAGCACTGGGTAATACTGAGATCTCAGTTTAAACCTTTAATAATACAAATTAAGAAGGCATTGAAAGCACAAAAATTACATTTTGGTTTACATCAGATATTTTCTTTCCAGTTTTTGCCTTAGCCAACGTTTTCTAGTAGATTTTTTCTTTAAGCCATATAAATATTTGGGGCTGTAAATTTCAACTCGGCTTTTTTATTTTTAAAATTAATAATGTATCAGAATATAAAAAACACAATCATATTATTTTAAAGGCATTAATTATTAGCATCTGGTTGTGACATATGTTCAGATACCTTTTTCATATTATATCCATTTTCATATTATATGGTTAAAACAATTTACAAAATAAATAATACTGTCATGCTATTAATTAGAAAAGAAAAGAAACTACAAAATGGTTCTTGAAAACAAAAAAATAATGTACATGAGGGTATAAAGCAAATAATATTCTAATAGAAGAAAAAACAGAAATCAAACAAGCAAAGTGCTTAAAGAGAAAAGCTAATAATTTACAACGCATTGCGGATATTTATTACTTTCAATATAAAAGCCCATCTACGCAGATGCGACAAAAACTGAACAACCTATACTACTAATTTAAAAACATTATTTGTGCAAAGATATTTTGTATTTGTTTATTTTATTGTTGCAAAAATGACTGACAGAAGATATGAAGTAACAATAAATTACAAGTACCCATATGAACATAGAAAAAGAAGTGTCTCTTTTAGAATAACTGCATGGGATAGCTATGCAGCTGCAGATAAAGCGGTTAAGAAGATGATACGTCAAATAATGACAAGGAATGAGTGTAGCAAATATGATGCAACAAAGATACTAGAGTCATACAAGGCGTCTTATTCCTATGAAAGGATTTATTAACTATCTTCTTTTTATTTCAGTTTATTGTTTGCACTATTTGTTGTAACAAATAAATATTTAAATGTGCGTGGTATTTTTTATGCTGTTAAACCAGTAAACATGGATACTAGCAATTTCAAAGAAGCACATTAGAATGTATGCAGAAACAGTGTAGAACCAGATAAAAGACTATTCATTACACACTGTCATATAATCAAATGACCAAATAATGCAATTATGCGGATATTGTATACTGTTTATTCCAGTGCACACATGTAAATGGAATCAGTTTACCCATACCGACTGGTTGTCTGTTATACAGTTAGCATAGAAAATATAAATCGGTATTTGTTTCTAGCAATATCTACACTTGCAAATAAAATTATGACACGATGCGTGGAAACGGAAACTAAAAAAGATCAGTAAAGTAATTAGAAACCATATCAACAGTATAATTGCAAAATGCTTGACAATATCCTTTGTTAATAAATGTTGATACATTTTCATTTCCTACATAATATATAAAGAGAGTCTGCCACACCATACATCATCGAAGAAAATATATTATTAAATTGTTTCTGTTATTATGTTTAGGAAATAAAGATAAAAATGAGTCGATATGAAGCAAAAGTAAAATATAATGACTCGGATGGAAAAGGAAGAATTAAAATGTTTGAAGTTAAAGGGGCTGATGAAACCGAAGCGGAGAAAGACGCAAAGAGAGTAATGAGAAGATATATCCAAACATCCCAGGATTGCACTTATGTGAAAGCATATAGAGAATTAAAGAATGGCAAACCAAAATATAGTTTTAAAAAAGAAAATTAGATTTATACAGTTGTATTGTTTCAAGCGTCAAAGCGGATAGTCAAGGTAGGGAGCATTGTAGCATAAACAAGCGTAGTATATTTAGCGTAATAAATAAGAGCGTAGAAATTAATTAGGATAGCTAAATATCTCAATTGAACAATGCACCTGTGGCGCCCTTATAAAACCTCCTCAGATTCTGCGCCATTGAAGGCTCGGACCTTGGGTTTATCCAGAAGTCTGTCCTTACCAGCCGTTAAGCTAGGCCCACTAAACAGTACTTATCAACAACCAACTAATATTTTCTAGTTATCTTAAATATAATACATGTAGCTAAACATATTTGAATATTAGTCAACAGACTATTGACATTCATATATTTTGTTTTTTTATTCCAAAAAAAAAAAGTTGATTAATTATCAATCGGGTGTGTCGGGTCTACATCCAGTGCCCCCAGCTTTTTTGCCGATTGGAATTATAAGAAACAAAAAGTTTATGAAAAGGAAACGCAGTGATGGCAGTTTGGACCGCCTGCATTCACATATTTTGTGTTATGAAGACAGCTGCAAGAGAGGGCTTCATGATCAGAAGATCATATATTTGCGGTGATTGCGATGATCCGCCCTTCTTAACGAGTTGCTGAATCAAACAAAAACAGAACGTCATGCTAAACTCTTAGGGATCTGAGCCAGCAAAAACAAAAAAACGAAAGGTGCAGCCGAAAGAATAGTTTTTTGTCTTTTCTCTTTTCCCAAGTTAAAGCATTGAAATTACCAACATTCTTTTTCTTCTTTCTTCTTATTCAAACAATCTGATTGAGGGGTTTGCACATCTTAATCATAGCCACAAATAGAGGGAAGCGAGGACAATGACAGACAGAAAGGACGATGGCAGCGGTGGCGATAAGCCAGCAGCAATAGCGGACTTTGACGCAGAGAAGCTGCGGGAGCTTATCCAGAGGCTGGGAGCACAGGTGATTGACGATGCGCCGGCAAGCAAGCTCCAGCGCGAGACGGAGGCAGAAAAGACGGCGGTGCACGAGTTCTGGCACACGCAGCCGGTGCCCAAGTCCAGCGAAGTAGTCAAGCAGGACGCGCCGTTGCATCCGCCGCTTCCTCCAGAGAAGATCCCGCAGGAACCGTATGCGCTGCCCGAGGGAATGGCGTGGTGTACGGTTGATATTGAGGACGACGCGCAGTTGCGAGAGCTGCACGATTTGCTTCTGAACAATTACGTTGAGGACACTGATGCGATGTTCCGATTCAACTACCCGTTTGAGCTGCTCCGCTGGGTGACGATGCCGCCAGGGTTCAATAAGTCGTGGCACGTGGGGGTGCGCAACTCGGAGTCTGGAGAGCTGGTTGGGTTTATCAGCGGCGTGCCTGTCGATATTATGGTGCGCGACCGGACGATGCCCATGGCTGAGATCAATCTCCTCTGCCTGAGCAAGAAGCTGCGCAGTCAGCGTCTGGCGCCATTGCTTATCAAGGAGGTGACGAGACGGGTTCATCTTGTTGGCATTTTCCAGGCAATCTACACGTCCGGACGACTGCTGCCCAAGCCTGTGGCCACCTGCAGATACTTCCACCGGTCGCTGCAGCCAAGAAAGCTCATTGACATTGGATTCTCTGGCCCCGTTGAAGGTCCGCAGCTGGCAAGGCTGGTGGCTGCTATGCGCTTGCCGCAGACAACCACTACCAGGGGACTGCGTCTGATGCGCAAGGGCGATGTCTCGCAGCTTCGCAAGCTGCTCAACCGCTTCCTCAAGACGCGCTACGAGGTTGTTCCCTGCTACACTTCCGATGCGCAGGTTGCGCATTGGCTTCTTCCGCGCGAGAATGTGCTATGGTCGTACGTTGTTGACGATGAAGCGCATCCGGGCAAGATTACCGACTTTTTCTCCTTCTTCTCGCTTCCCAGCCAGGCGCTGAAGCCCGGGCAGAACAAGAAGCCGGCGGCCAAGAATAAGAAGCCCGCTGGTGGCTCGCAGAAGAAATCCGGAAGCGATACCCTTAATGCCGCCTACGCCTACTACTATGCCACCAACGCCGGCAATGATGTGGAACTGACGGCGGAGGAGAAGGATGGCTGCGATGGCGCGAAGAAGGAAAAGGCGCTGCTGAGGGAGAAGCAGAACGAGGCTGTCAAGAACAGACTGGTTGCGCTCTTTGGAGACGCGCTGGTGCTAGCAAAGAACTCGGGCTTCGATGTCTTCAACTGTCTGGACATGATGGACAACGCAATGTTTGTCAATGAGCTAAAGTTCGGCAGAGGCGATGGGTTCTTGCGCTACTACTTTTATAACTACATGGCTCGCGACACCGCCTCTGCAAAAATTGGCTTTGTCATGCTCTAGAGGTCTTCAATGCTAGCAAAGAGGAGAGCTATAACCCTTGTGCTGTTTTTCTTCTTTTGAAACAAGTTTGTTATTTGGAACCGTTTTCTGTTTACTCTACACGTGGCGGAGTTAAAGAAAGAAAGGAAAAAAAGTAAAAATGCGCCTGATTTTTTATTATATCTTGTGTTGTTCTCAAAACGCATACACACCTATTCTCTCCTTTTAACTGCTCTCCACAAAAAACCACTCTTTGTACACTGTAATTTTGTCTATATACTTCCGACTCTGATTGGGCACATAACAACAAATGGAATTCAATCGCTTTAGGTACGACGCTTATACATTCTCTCGTTTTCAGCAGGACCGTTTTGCCGTGCACAGCTACTGACCAAGACCAGTCAGATTTGTAAAGAGAATAAGACAAACCCTACGAATTCTACACTAAAAGCGAACCGTTCCAACCATCTTTTCTCTTTCTCTTTCTGCTATAGGTCGTCCATGCCGTTCGGAGGACTGTCTCGACAGGAGATCCTGCGAGGAGCAGCCAACAGACTGCTGTACTCCAAGTTCTACACATACTACTACATAGGGATGTCGGCCTTGGGTCTTGTCTCCCTGATAACAGCGTTTATCGAAACATGTCCATCGCTGTTCTTCATAGTAATCGAGTCAACGCTATGCGTGTGCATGATTCTGGAGATAATAACACGCGCGGTGGCCACGCAATGGGGGTTTCTAACATCGTGGTGGAATTACTTTGACATCGTTATCGTGTTATTTTGCGGAGTGACGTTGATTCTACTGTCCGGTGGATGTTCGGCTGGATCGAATTCGGAGGAACTTGTTAATACTATTCTGTTGGTTGTGCGTAATGCTGCACAGTGCTTCAGACTATTTGCTACGGTTAGGAAGAATAGACGGCAGATGGATGCTCGTGACCTTAATGTTGATATCGATGGGAGGTCGGGGTTTCTCGATATTATCCATGACATTGATGGTTTGGCCATTGACACTGACCCCGAGTACCACAATATCCCTGCTGGTGCTGCTAGTGCTGGTGCTGGTGGTGAGAGCTATGACTTTAGACTGTCTATTGACTCGTTCAGTGATAATGATAATGACGGCGTGTCGCCACCGCCATCGGATCCACAAGCACAGGCACATAGATCCAACAGTCGATCCTCAGCCACGTCGACACGGTCCGCTACTGAACGGATCACTGGCAGAAAGAAAAACAATGGCGCGAACCAGCCCAATTAAACAAGTATCCATCGTATTACGTTAATAACAAAAAAAGCATTCTCTCCGTCATACCAACTGTTTGCGAAAGACAACAACATCGCCCCTACGTCGTGAGTCTGGATTAAAATGAGAGTTAAAGAACCGCGCAGTCTCCGCATACCCAAGACCATCCAGCTCATCGCGGATCCTGCTGGCCATGGATCCGTAGAGAACCAAATGGCTAGGCTGCTCATGTCGTGTTCGCTCGGTATGCTGGAGAGGGAGGGTCGAGAATATGTCGCGGATGAATTCGGCTGGATCCTGCTCAAAATCATTTGCTTCCCAGTAGTGTGAGTCCATGGCGGATCTCTCGAGTGGCGGTTCACAGGAGAGGAACCACATTGGGATGTTGCGATGTAGATGGCTGTAGAAAGGAGTCGAGTGGCAGGGCATGAGGAAACCCACGCTGGTTACACTGTTATTCTTACCACTGGTGGAGTTGTGGCGAAGGTATTTGAACACGTCCACCACGCCTCGTTGGTGCACAAGATCGACGTACAGTATAGCTGGGATGTTTGTAACGAACAGATAGATCAGAACTGTGCGCACTGACAGCTTCTTACTCGCCGACGTGGGTTTCTTCCTGTACTTGATATTGTCACTGACATGCCTCGAAGTGGACTGTGAAGGCATTGGATATGAAGCGACGTCATCCACTGTTACTGACATCGGCAGGTGGCCGGCCAGCGTGTCGATGGAGACACCGGCGTACGTAAAGCCAATTGGCAGCAGCGGGTAGACAAAGCGGTACTCCATGTGGCTAACTAGCGAAAACAGCACCAGCACAACAGCAGCCAGAAGCGCAGGCTCCGTGGACACGCGTCGGGTAGTAAACGCAATGTAAACACCGTGGATAACAAAAGGGAGCATCGACGTGAATAGCACAGGAACGCTGGCGTAGAAGTGGTAGAGGACATGGGACTCGCCAAACCAGGTGGCCAGATCCTGCTGGACATTGAAGCGGTAGAACTGGTATGGAGGAAACACCCACCGCTTGTACCCAAGACGGTCGACGACGAGCATTGCCGGGAATGCAACGGATCCTACGGCCATTGCTATTTTTACAATCCGCAGTGTGCGACGCACGGTCCACGGCAGCAGACCGTCGTGCCGCGCCAGGTGACTGCGTCCAAATGCAAGGAAGACGCATGCGCCGAGCCACACGACGCCACTGGTGGGGCGAATGATACAAGCCATTGCGGCAAAGGCCAGAGCCGCAGGAAGCGACTTTATATCGTCATTTGCATAAGCACGCGCCGGTTTCCTTGGCAGATTCGCTTTGCCAGAGATAGCACTGGGGCTGCCACATCCACTCCATGGCCAAAGAGCAAATGCCGCGGCCGTCAGTGCTGTTTCAACCGAGTTTATTAGTGGGCGCACAATGTCAGTCCCCATTGAGAAGGACATGACCGAGCACAATATCTATTACACGTGGAGGGCGAAACTTTGGTGGTTCTATAATTAGCAACTGCGTCTTCTACTGTGTGTGACTGAACATTTTTCTTTGTCGAGGCGGGTAAATGCAGTGGAGAGCCACTGTATATGTAATGCATTTGCGGATTTATACTTACTGTCCAGTCAGCCACATGGATGCCAGCTAGTCGCTTTGCAAAATGGAATGTCGAGTAGTCGACTGATGCTGCCACAAGTGCCACAAGGATATATGGGGCTGTAAGCTACACACAGAATACGTGGGGAGAACAAGGAGAGAGAGAGATAGCCAGGCTTTTATTTTACAGCGACTTGATTAGTAAACGATATAGAAATCCATTCATTTCATGTCAGACAGACTAGCCGAACTCTGCATACGACAATATAACCAGCAAATACGCAGCGGAGCAAGGACTTACAAGCAGGAATGTGTCGTCGAGATGCAGGAAGGCAAGGGTTTTGTAGACCGCAGCAAAAAGTAAGGGATGCGCAAAGCCGCGGAGAGCATGGCGCCACTCCCACGTGAGGAAGCCGTAGCCGAAGACGGCGTGGTGCGCAACCTCAAGTGACTGCCACGTTTCGTCCGGATGCGTGAATGTCTGCACCGCGTACACGTTGATCAGCCGGAGCGCCAGCAGAGTCAGGAACAAGTGCCTTTGAACAAAACCCATGGGCCTTTTGGTTTTCTTTCTATTTTTGGTTTTACTCGTGCGTGTGTGTGACTGACTAGTCGCGACGAATTGAAATGCGACGAGATAAATTTACAATAACAAGAAACAGAATGCTAGAGAAAGACAAAAGCAAAACACGATGCTCAAGGGTTGTGGAGAATCAAGAGGCAATGCGTGTTGCGCGCACAGGCCTCAGAGAGGGTGGAGTTTTCTTGTTCCTGCATCTAGCTACACAAGGCTAAAATGAAGACTATGCTGGCTGTGAATCTCCTTCCTGTGGCTTGGGACCACTTATCTTCGTAACAAATACAGGATCGGGGCCAGAAAAAAAGGCTGGTCTTTTCAGTTTGGTCTGGTCCTTTTTTTATTTCTGGTGGCTGCAGTCTCTGGATTGCTTTGCTGTGGTGGACAGTATGGAGTTCAGAACAGCAAATGTGGTAAACTGATGAACGAGCCAGGCAAATAATGCTCGTGTCAGCTTCATTCGGTCGGAAGGATGCTGTTCATCTCATGTGAGCGCATGCAGAAGGCTCGAGATGTGTAGGACAGAATGAAAAGGAGAGAAAAGAGGATTTAATGCCACTACTAGCCGCGAATCAAGAGCTCAGCCAACAGGAGCCAGCCGCTCCCCATTTTTCCCCTTTTCAATGTTTTAGTCCCCGTGACCACAAGCTGTTTGTTGGGGCAAGTGTGTGTGAGGATAACGAAAGAGGCCAGAAAGCCTGCTTTTAAGAGTGGGGAAATGATAGGGCGAATGCCATTCAGGCCGTGCTTGACACGCTTTGGCTGGTCTGTCTGTGTCTGCCCTTTTCAAGAATTAAAGGTTGAAGAAAGGGCCATTGCACGCATGCAAATACAGCCCAAGCCCAAGCCAGGTCAGGCCAGCCAAGTCAGCCATCATACGTTGTGGTCAGTCGTGCGGCCCAAGCCGGTGAATGAATGGGATGGATGACTAGGAGAAAAGGACCACCGCCCCCGCCCATTCCGAGTAACGCAACACGGCATTAGGCACAAGGTCTCGTCGGCCTCATTTCAATATGGGACACGTCGCCATTAGCAGATTACAACCACATCTGCTGGTAAATAGAAGAGAAGACATGCCCGTCTTGTGCTGTCTAGTCTCCGTCTCAAGCTAAATGCACGCTTACTCCACGCAGCAGCATCAATAACAACATCATCATCAACAACAACAAAAAAAAACACAAAAAGGTGGTCAAGCCTCTCCTCTCTTTCTCCCCTCTTTCCTTTTTCTCTAGCGCTAGGTTCTTTCCTTTCTCCTTTTTTTATCTCCATGTGTGTATCCCCTTTCATCTTTCAAATACTTTGAACAATACTTTTTTAAAACACTTTGAATTTGCTTTATTTATTTTCATACTTTTGCCTTTTTAGCCGGTATTCTCAAAAAAAGGTTTGTATCATGGGCTCTAGCCTCCTCGCTCTATGGAGCGTACTTGTTCTGCGCCAACACGCGCTGCCTTCCCTTTCCTTTCCTCACAGCTCCTGTCTCTCCGCTTCAGACACGCAGCCCAAGCGCAGGACTATCTGCTCTGCTTGGTCCCAGCTGGCCGGCTCTCACCATGCTGCCGTATTGGCTTGTTCCTTGGATTTCTGCTATGACGTGGCACAACCATGCCAAGGGATTCGTCCGCCTTCTCGTTCGTTTGCTCATCCTTTGTTTCCAGTGCACGCAGTGAGTGAGGGCTGGCATACGAGGCATACGGCGGGTGTCTGCACTATGCGAGGAAAGCAGTAGCTTCCACAGCAATTGCTGATATCCCTATATGATTTTGTGTCTGCACAGGCCCACCTCCCCCCCACCGGCAAAAGAAAGCAGTGTCTTGTTGGTGGCAATATCCACAGCGGGAATATCGTCGGGTTGTGCGAACCGTGGCAGCACCAATATCTCCTCCCCCTCCTTTTTGTGTTGCCTTGCCTCCCCCACCCATCGTGCTTGTTGCTGTTGTTGGGGGAGAGCAGCTGTTTCGTTGTGTGGATTCTTTTCTCTGGGCTTTCTGCTTTTCAAAAAAGAAAGGACGATGGCACCAATATGCTATCTATTCACTGGTTTTCCCTCTCTTTGGAAGCCCTTGTCCGTTCCGTCCTTTTTCTCCCCTCACTAAGAGCTGTTACTGATGGTGCTACCGTCGTGTTCTTTCCAGTCTCTTGCCTTTTTTGCTCTGCAAAAACAAAGGCGACACGCACACGCACTTTCCTACATACAAAACGTACATTAATGCGGACAGAATTTGGATGGGGGAAGATTATGTACGCGTGACCTCTTTTTTTCCAGTCGAGTTAGCTTTCTTGCCTTTTCGGTGGTATGTGCCGAGGAGAAAAAAAACATAATGGAGGAGGCGGCAAGGAGTGGCTGGCTCGCTGGAACGGCGATGGCGCTGGTGGATTCTGCTGTGCTGGTGTGGTTGGATTCTCTTTCGTCTGTTGTTCTAGGAGAGGGAAGGAGGCTGCAAAAAAAGAAGCAAAAAGTGCCTCCGCTACTTACGTCATTTCCCATCACCACCAAGCACCCACTAACAGGCCAGACCATTTTGTCTTGTCACTCTAGTTTTTTATTCTGCTTTCTGGGACGTTCAAGGTTTTGGCCACTGCGTTACTTCTGTGTGTGGTTTTGGGAAGCAAAAATAAACCTCAAAGATTCTTTTTGCAAATTGCTGGCATATGCACCATCCTCCCTTTTTGCTTCTTTATCCCACTCACCCCCAACCGAGGCGGGAACACAAAACTACAGCGGTGGTTGACACCAAGAACCAGCACAAAACGGGTCTTGCTCCTATTCCCAGATATGTACGTGATTGATGATTGTCTTTGTGGCCAAACACAAGATTAGCGATTATAAAAATGCCTTGGTCTTCTTTTTACTTTACCTGTCTTCTTTTAATACGGCTTGTTACCCGCTTTCCTTCCCCCTCCCTTCTTCTCCTTGTGCTTCTTTTATTTCATTCACCTCACTGCGCAACCTCCTTCCCCTTCCCGATAAGAGTATTCGCAACTGTCTGATTTGTTCTTTTTTTTTCTAATTCTTCTTTCTCATTGATTGGCCTTGTTCTAATTTGTCATTTATTACTTTATATTCCAGTAGCAACGAGAGAGACTTTATTTATACGCGTATATTCGGATTCGACTGCCACTCGTTCTTTTTTTTTTTTTTGAAAAGGCCGTCATTTCCTTATTATTCTTACTATTATTATTCTGTTCCGCATTATAACATATCGATCGTTTCTTTATTACTCGCAACGCTGCCTTCCACGTATAGCTAGAAAATGAACGGCTTAAAGATGATAGGTACGAACAACGATAGTTTTTTATCTCTACAAAGAAGGAAATCTGTATGCTTTTTGTTTCCTATTTCTGCAATCTAACTAGTAATTTCCCTACTCTCACTTTCCAGATGAGGAAATGGGGGGTAAACGCTGACAATTTGCAGCACAGTGAGGAAAAAGGAAACAGGCGTGCTTTTCCTTCTCGACATTAAGCTTGGCCAATATCACAAATATAAACAACCATTCTAACACCCTTTTCCATGTCTTCTTGTACTTTTACATGGCTTTTCTAGGCGATTTGGACCCTCGCAAGATGAACCGAGGAATGGCGCATGATGCGCGAACGAACGAGGAGACCGAAATAGTCTACACCAACTGCAAAGTAGTTGGAAACGGGTCGTTTGGAGTTGTGTTCCAGGCAGAGCTGGTTCCCAGCGGGGAGCAGGTGGCGATCAAGAAGGTCCTCCAGGACAAACGCTTCAAGAATCGCGAGCTTTCAGTCATGAGGAGCGTGTACCACCGCAACGTTGTTGGGCTAAAGTACTTTTTCTACTCGCAGGGCGACAAGGATGATATTTACCTGAATCTGGTGCTTGACTACGTCCCAGAGACAATCTACCGCGTGACGCGGCAATACACAAAGGCCAAGCAGTACGTGCCGCTGCTCTACGTTAAGCTGTTCATGTACCAGCTGTTCCGGTCGCTCAACTACATCCACTCGCTTGGCATCTGCCATCGCGATATTAAGCCACAGAACTTGCTTGTTAACTCGTCCACGGGAGTCCTCAAGCTGTGTGACTTTGGCAGTGCAAAGGTTCTGCTGGCTGGTGAGCCCAACGTGTCGTACATCTGCTCGCGCTATTACCGTGCGCCAGAGCTTATCTTTGACGCCAAGAACTACACAGGCAAGATCGACATTTGGTCGGCCGGCTGCGTGATGGCCGAGCTGATGCTTGGACAGCCGCTGTTCCCCGGAGAGTCAGGTATTGATCAGCTTGTGGAGATCATCAAGGTTCTGGGCACGCCGACAAAGGAGCAGATCCGCACAATGAATCCCAACTACATGGACCACCGCTTCCCGCAGATCAAGCCGCATCCGTTCTCGCGCATCTTCCGTAACCGCGCATCGCCCGAGGCAATTGATCTTATCACGAGCCTGCTGGATTACACGCCAACAAAGCGATTGAGTGCCATCAAGGCCATGACCCACCCTTACTTTGACACGCTGCGCGATCCCAACACAAAGCTGTACAATGGTCAGGATCTGCCAGAGTTGTTTGACTTTTCGGCTGAGGAACTCTCTGTTGATCCGTCGCTGATCCAGGCTCTGGTACCACCGCACAAGGTAGAAGAGCTCAAAGCCAGCGGTGTCGATATCAACAACTTTGAGCCCAAGCCATTGCCCAACCCACTTCCTCTTGCGCTACAGTAAATCGGATTGTAAACGGTGGAAAGACGAAGAATGATGAACAAGAACGGTTTTCTTTCTTCCATCGCTTGTTCGCCTACCACTGTTTTCTTCTCCTTGCTAATTTCTGGGTCTGCGGGATAGGATGTTAAGAGCGACGAGAGAGAATGCGATACTTGGATTGTTGTGCAGATGGAAAAAAGACGGGAAACTGATTTATGGAAAGGAGGGTTTTATTATGTGAGAGAGTGAAGGTGTTTATTTTAAGTGTGGGTTCTTGGGGTTTGAGATGGTTTTCTACATACACAATGTGTATATGATAATAAGGGAGCGGTTATATTTATTGATGATCGGTTTAATATCCTGTAGTTTCGGGAAACCCCCCACACACGCTTTTTCTTTCTCTTTTCGTATTCTATTTCCTTTTTTGTTGTGCATCCTCCAGGGACTTTTCTTTCTTCTAGCTTTTTATTTTTCTTGCCCGCTTCTGTTTTGTTTTGTTTTGTTTGTTTGTTTTTGCCCTTTTCTTTTCCTTTCTTCTTCATTTTTTCTTCAATAGTATAAAGAACACAACATGGTAGTTTATTTTTATATATAAATGATGTCTTTCTTTATTCTAATTTTCTTTCTTTTTCATTACATTGAATATACAGGATTTCCTATGTTGTCTAGTGCTTATAATGTGGAATCTAAAGAATCATTGCTGATCCCAAGCACTGGTCGCCGCTGTAAAGAACCAGATACTGGCCAGCAGCAACTCCGAACTGCGGCGCATCAAACTCGACATTCAGACACCCATTTGGCGTGTTCGTGCTACCGGGGGGGGAACCACAATTATCAGATCAAAACATTTTGGACGTGCTGGCAAATTAATATGACAATAGCAGTGAGGATAGATAAAGCCAATGTAAGCAAGCAAGTTAGCAAGAGGGAGAAATGATGTACAGAATTAGTAGTGCTTGTTTAACCTTCTTACCTTTGGTGTAGCGCCATTACTGTGCATTTCTGCGGGCCCTGCATGTACCGCACCTGCACATCAAGCGCAGTGCCTCCAGAAAGAGCGAGCCCAGGTGGCGCGGACCCTGAGATCCAGCGAGCAGGGCCAGCTCGAACCGTTTTGCGCATCAGCAGCGGGCTGTTTCTGCCCTGCACCGCGTACATGCGGTTCGTATGTGGATCCTTTGCGTAAACATACCACCTGCCGTGCATTCCAGAAATGCCGGCCAGTTGGCCGATGGTTTTGGAGAACATTCCGCGGTGGGAACCGAGTACTCGTCCGTCGCTCGAGAGTATGTCGCCCGGTTTCTGCGGTATATACTCGGCTAGGAAGGAGTCGAATCGACGTCGCTCGCCCACAAAGCAAATTCCCATGCTCTCCCCCTTGCTCGCGGTCGGGAGGTTCATTTCACTGGCCATCCGTCGCACATCCTCTTTCTTTGAGAGCCGGCCAAGCGGGAACACCACGTGGTCGAGGGAGGCGGATGGCACTGCGGCCAGGTAGTAGCTCTGGTCCTTCTTGCGGTCGAATCCCCTGTACAACAGGGTATCGCCAGTCTGATCGTGTACCGTGCGCGCGTAATGGCCAGTGGCAAACCACCAGCCCCGATCACCACCGCCCGCACGCGAACAGCGATGGATCTTCTGATTGATGTGGTCCAGGAGGACGCCGAACTTGATCTCGCTGTTGCACAGAATATCGGGGTTCGGCGTCAATCCGCGCGCATACGCATCGATAGCCACGGAGAACACAGCTGTCCAGTACTCCTTCACCAGATTGACCTGGTGGCACCTGATGTCTAGCTGGCGACAGACTGCTTGGACGTCAATGAAATCGCGTTCCGATGGACATTCGCCTCGTTCGTCCCGTGTGTCCCAGTTCCGCATGAACACTGCCTCGACATCGTACCCGCGGTCCTTTAGTAAGCCTGCTGTTACGCTTGAGTCTACTCCGCCGGACATCCCCACGTACATCTTGGCGCCCCGCTGGATCTCCCCGCCTCCCCACACGTCAGTATGATCGCTATGTGCTGGTTCTGCTTCCGAGTGCATCGCTTGTCGGCTGGCTTGGTAGAGCGATGCTGGGCGACCACTACCCAGCGAGCGCAAGCAAGTGGCCGTTGCTTTCCTTGCTTGTCGCAATAGCATTAGCCGATGAAATGTTTTCATGTGCCAGGCTTCGGCGCCCCTCCTTTTGCTGCTGGTATAGAGGAATAGGAGGGAAATTAAATGTATGTGATAAGCAGCAATATAGGCAAGAGGTAAAAATTAAAGCAGACCGACGTTCATTCTTTTTTGTTGTTGCTCAGCCTGATTTAAAAAAAAAGCTGGAAGACTATACTGATTACGCAGATTCTGGATTAGCAGGAATTTGATCAGTCATTATTTTTACCTTTTTTCCTCTGTAATTTTCATTTTCACCACCTCTTTTGTCTTCATCGTTTCTTTACCAAGCCCTTTTTGATATTGTACAAAAGAAATTAAGAGAATGGGGTTCAAGAAACCAAAGAGCAGCAAGTCCCAGAGGAATCCGCTAGAGGAGGACGATACCGCGGAGGAGCGGAACCTGGATCCCACGCAGCTGCTTAGCGGAGGAAGCAAGGTATCCAAACGCAAAGCCAAGAGAGCACAGAAGAACAACGATACGCCGAAGACGTTTCAGCATCTCATGCAGTTCATGGAGAAGAAGAAGCAGAAGCAACAGCAACAGAGTGATCAGAACCGGACAAAGAAGAATGGTACTACCAGTGGTGGTGGTAATGGGAATAAGGCGCAGGGGAGCTTGAATATTATGCCTGGCGAAAGTATGGCCGAGTTTAACAGACGCGTTAAACAGAAGATGCAGGCGGATCTGCAGCGAGTCGACAAGGGCGAGGATGTAGCGAGTCGGAGAGCCAATAACAGTGGCGGCAATGCGTCAAGAGACGAAGATGGCGATGGCGAGGAGAAGGTTGTGGTGTCAAAGAGGTCTGACCGCAAACGGCGGAACGACATGATCAGGAAGCAGAGGAAGCTGGCCAAGAAGCGCAAGGGACTGGACGAATCCGACGATGACACAGCGACCGCAGGCGGTGCCATTCAGCAGAAGGGGAAAGGTGGAGCACCGGCTGTAAGTGAACCCAGGTTTGGAGAGCAAGCAAACGCACCGCCCATCTTCCGCGCACTGCCAAAGGAGCGACTGAAGAAAATGGTTCCGCTGCCAAACTCAAAGGAGGAGCTGGCGGAGAAGAAGGTGAGGGAGGAGCTGGCTGTAAAGAAGATGATCCAGAGAACGGCTCGTCTTTCACCGCTGGAGAAGATGCAGGCCAGGCGGAAGGCAAAGGAGCAAGGCGACTCGGCCGCTGAGAAACGTATCATGGAGGCCGAGCGCGAAAAGGCCATCCGCAGCTACCGGATGCTCCGGGCCGTTCGCGAAAGTAGTCTGTCAGCAAAGTCGTAAAAGAGATGGAGAGAAAGTTGTTGGTGTTAGTGGAGCAGGTCTTCAAAACAAAAGTCGTTGAAGGATTTAGCATATTTGAAAAACAAATAAATTAAAGATTTATTTCTCCTTTTTTTGCATTGCATGAAAAATGATAATGGTTGTATGATATACCCTTGGCAGTTGGACTGGGTCGCTTTGCCGACTACTTCGCCTATTCTGTCACTTTTGCTGGCTTTTCTCTCTGTGCTTGGCCAGCGTTTCTGTGGATATGGATGTTGAATCCAGCTTCATCAATTTTAATGCAGATGGTGGTAAAGGCAAGACCGTCCATCTTTTCCCAATACTACTTTTTCTGTGATATTAAAACTATATTTATCAATTAATTAAAAGATATTGTGTGGTAATTTAGCTTTCTCTTAGTATTCGAGGCATGTTGAGACCTCGACCTATTTGGAAACGTCTTTAGCTATTTTTAAAGTATAAAATTTGAATAAGACCTTGTCAGAAGATGAAGCTGTTTGGGTCTAATTGTATGTAGATAGCTGACTGTGAAGATGTATGATAGTGTGTTAAATGTAGAATTATTTACCGGCATAATGAATTGTTTTGAAAGCAGTCATGAGGAATTCCACATTTAGTTTATTAATTAATATTTGGTTTTGTCCATTTGAAGATGTATATGTTTCAATGGAGTTTCAAGTGGAATATAAAAAGTATGTTATTTACTATAAGGAAACCTATGGAAACTACTATTCAGGACAAGTTGTTGCTTTTATACTAAAGCGCTCATTGTCAGGAATAGCTTATAGCACCCTAACTATCACTATTGAGGAATGATAAGTGTCAGACACCGATCTTAAGTCATTGCCCATTGTTCCGAATTACATATCATTTGGAGGGCTGATAAGTGTCAAACGCCGATCTCCGGTCCTCACTCATTGCTCTCAGCAACATATATCCAAACCATATACGGATGAAATAATTCTTGATAAAATGAAAACTCACTGTATATAAAGGCTGCCCAATTTCAAAAAAAAAATTTAAATGCAAAAGCAAGGTATTCAAACATTGGATTCTTTCTTCCAGCTAAACATATTATTAACTCAAATATTAAGCACATATTATCAGTACAATGCCAGAAAAACTAATTAGGACAGTGTCTGCTACTGTAGTACCGGCGATAAGGGGATGTCGTTCCAAGTGTAAGTCTTGCCAAGGAATGAAGCCTGTAAAATGTACACATACTGATCCCAAAGAATACTCTAAAGATGGTGAATCAGACGGGCAGGACTGCCCTCGTATAGAATGTAAAAATTGGAGAGGTTTTTAATAAAAGCATAGTAAATAAAGTAGTTATAGAAGGAAATAGACAAATGCCAATTATTTGTGGTGAAAAGTGCTAGAGAATAAAAATAAGGTTGTTTTATCTGAGTAGAAAGTTATGATTAAGTGCAACACTTCTATTTCAACAACTGGCTTTAAATATAATACGTATATCTTGATAAGTAATATATAATGCAAACAAGGGCTGTGTCAAAAAATAACAAGCAGATTTTCTGAGTAGTTAAACTTTAAATTCTGGCATTTAACCTTCAGAAGGGCTGTCATTATTTGTAGAGCTAATAGACCTACATAGTTTTGTTTGTCTTTTTCTTTGGTTTGAGTATTCAATCGTTCACAATAAAATAATGTGTCTGTCTTGTTAGGTGTATTTAATGCTGTTTATAAATTACTAGGAGATAATGATAATACAGTTAAGATTTTTTTTGCTTTGAAAATTTTATTACATATTTTTAAAAATAATACGAAAGCAATGTATGAGACTTGGAAAAAGACCCAAGCCCAGCGTCGATGCTAGCCACAGAGCTAATCGAGACTAGAGGGATCTATCTACACCACTTAAAGAGCATTCTATGCGTTGAATATCCAATGTATCTGCACCCATCTATACTCTGTTTTCTATTCTCCTCGCAGCACAAATCATTTAATTTTTGGAATGTAAAGTAACATTTCCCAAACTCAAGGTCTTCCGCAAAATACAGTACATAGTTGAACCACAAGGAAGATGGACGTGGTAACACATCCCTCCGGGCAGACACAGATAGTAGTTCTTATTGCTTTAACTCAACTACGAGTACGAATCCCAAGGCCCACACGCCTGGAACGCTACGCATTTGTCTATCTGGAGGAGATACGCATGGGCATATATGTTTTCGCCGCTGGTCAGGAATCCGTGCTCACTGGATCCCCAGGACACTGGCGCGTCATCATGTCCCCAGACACACAGAAAGAGCGGGACAGGATCCGGATCCGTATTTTCCGAACTCTGCCTCTCAATCATCTTCTGCAAAAACTGTGATATTGCTTTGGCCGACAGCATTCCCTCGACCGACAGAACCGCAAGATCGCAGTGCCTAGTAGGTGCAGGCGCATGGTACGTGCGAATCGCCAGGGTGTCGGCAGACTGGCTGACTGAATGTGTGACAGCGTCAGCACCGGCAGCCGCAAGCCCAATCCACTCGAAGACGTCCTGCGCCTCTTCGTTCCAGCCATCCGGGCGGCTATCGGAAACAAGATCGGAGCGGGCCAGATCGGGAACATCCACGTCCAGCAGCGTCATTGTTCTAACCTGTGGCCTGCATGCGGTCACGCCCACTATATCGAGATTGAGCGCCTTACCCGTATCCTGGGCATACACGCCAATGGCAAACTCGAATTCCTGGTCGCCAAAGACTGCGTGCAGACGGGAGTGGAGGCGACGGAAGTACTTTGTTTCGGGATCCATGCAATCGGCTAGCAGATCGACGGTTACCACGAAACGGGCGCCGCGCTCGAGTGGGAACTGCGACTGGCGCCCAGTAAGGCCCAGCACTTGGTACGTGTCCTTGCACAGACTCATTATCAGCTGGCCATTTCCGTCAATTGCAAACACATCGTCCACATCGATCCGCGTGCCCAGACTCAGAGCGACCAAACTGTTTTTGGTGTTGCCTTTTCCTTTGGACGATACGTACTCGCGGATAAACGAGGAGTCTATTAGATCGGTTGGCTTGAGCGTTTTGACTTTGTAGTACTCGCCAATACATTCTGCCAACATCCGCTGTGTGTCCGCCTCCTGCTTCTTGTCTACGATCACAGATAGTCGGTGGTTGAATGGGTGTGCTTCTATGCACTTTGTGTGCTCCTTTTTTTTGGACGACAGCGAGGAAACCGTTGCAAACAGCTTGCTCTTGCTGTGCTTCTCCTTTGGAAGCGGTATGTGGCTACTCATCCTAACCAAAAAAGTTGGTAAATACCCGATAAACCACGACAAATGACACAAGAACTAAAAGGAATAGGGATAGCAACTATTGATATATTTTTAATAACGGAGAAAATGAAGGCAATGTGCTGGAGCTTGGTATGGCTGCTTGCATGGTCATAGAATAATAACAATAGACTTCGGGAAAACACCCGTTTGTAAATCCAGATTAATAGTTTTGGGTTTTGGCACCCAGCGATTTCAGCACCATATCAGCCCTCAAAACTTCGCGAGTGGTGTCTAGTAGTTCTGAAACCCCTTTAGCCAAAGCTTTAGATTCGTACTCGGAGTATTCTGGTTTGTGAAAGAATTACCTCCTGACATATGTACCCGCCGCTTTGATCCTGGCACATGAAAGTAACCGTGGTCATGCAAATTAAGGAAAGGCCAGAAAAAAGCGATTAGATGAAAAAGAAAAAAATAACCCCACGCTTCACATGCTTGTGCTTTAAAGGCATGGAGGAATGGGAGGAAAGAAAAAGTTGAGGAGAGCAAGGGTGGCGTTTTGTTCTCTTCCTTTTTTTTCATCTAGAGCAAAGATCGTTTATCTTTTTTCTACATTTTTTACTTTTATATCCTTCCCTTTTTTGTTCTAATTCCATAAAGCTTATAGCAAACCAAGAGTATCAAACAATAAACACAAATGCACTACCGGAACGCGCCTATGGTGCTAGGCAAGAGGGCCACAGCAGCGCTTGCTGTTCGGCGGCCATTGACCACAGCCAGCACAGCTAGCAGTGTTCTGTGGTCGCGGAGAACACTGGCCACCGAGCGTCCGATGCTTTATGGACAACGGCTGCAGACACGGAGGGTTTCGTTTTCCCACGCAGCGCAAGGACCAGCAGCCGAGCAGAAGGAGGGGCAGGAGGTCGTGCCAGAAGTCGAGCGCGAAGCAATGGACTACGATGTGGTTATTGTCGGTGGAGGGCCGGCAGGTCTGTCTGCCGGCATCCGTCTGAAACAGCTCGCGGAAAAGCAGGGCGCTGAGATCAGCGTGGTTGTCATTGAGAAGGGAAGCGAGATAGGCGCGCACACGCTCTCGGGGGCATGTATCGAGACAGGTCCACTGGAGGAGCTGTTTCCGGACTGGAAGGAGCTGGGCGCACCTCTGAACCAACCGGCACTGGATGATCATATGAAGTTCCTGACAGAGAACAATGCATTCCCGATGCCGCATCCGCCGCAGATGGACAACGCTGGTAATTACATTGTCAGTCTCAGTAATGTGGTCAAGTGGATGGGCGAGAAGGCCGAGGAGCTTGGCGTCGATGTGTTTTCGCAGACAGCAGCCGCTCAGATCATCTACGGCCCCGACGGCAGTGTGCGCGGGATTGTCACGAATGATGCTGGTGTGGACAAGAGCTTTAAGCCAAAGTCAACCTTTACGCCTGGGATGGAGTTGCGCGGGAAACTAACGCTGTTTGCAGAGGGATGCCACGGCTCATTGACCAAGGGCCTGATCCGTAAGCTCCGGCTGCGCGACGAAGGCAAGTTCCAGACCTACGGGCTTGGAATAAAGGAGGTGTGGGAGGTCGATGGGGCCAATCACTCTCCGGGGAAGATTGTCCACACGATGGGGTATCCGCTGGATTACAAGACGTACGGCGGCGGCTTCATCTACCATATGGAGGACAATAAGGTGACGCTTGGACTTGTGGTGGGCCTCGATTACCAGAACCCCTACATGTCGCCCTACAAGGAGTTCCAGCGCTTCAAGGCACATCCGTTTGTCTCCAAGCTGCTAGAGGGCGGTCGCGTCATTTCGTATGGTGCGCGCGCTCTGGTCGAGGGCGGACTGCAGTCGCTGCCCAAGCTGTTTTTCCCGGGAGGCGCACTGATAGGCGACACTGCCGGGTTCATGAATGTGCCCAAGATCAAGGGCACGCACAACGCCATGAAGAGCGGTATTCTAGCAGCCGACTGCGCGTTCAAAGCCATTGTCACTGACGGAAAGGGCGCCAACGAGAGCGAGGGCGAGGGCGGCGAGGAGTCGCGCGCTCCGCCGATTGTGCTGGCCGACTACGAGGAGGCATTCCGGAGTAGCAGTATCTTCAAGGAACTGTACGAGGTACGCAACATTCGCCCATCGTTCCACACTTCGCTGGGACTCTGGGGCGGCATCGCGTGGAGTGGGCTGGATACGCTCATTCTGAAGGGGCGCGTCCCATTCACCTTTGCCCACAAGCACCCAGACCACGCAATGCTGCAGCCGGCCTCCATGCACGAGCCCATCGATTACCCGAAGCCTGACAACAAGATAACCTTTGACATCCTGACCAGCGTGTCGCGCACCGGCACCAACCACGCGGAGGACCAACCTGTGCACCTGCGCTTGAAGGACAAGACTGTCGAGGTCAGCGAGAATCTTCCCGTTTACGCTGGGCCCGAGCAACGGTTCTGCCCCGCTGGCGTCTACGAGTATGTTGACGATGAGGCGTCCCCTGGAAAGAAGCGCTTCCAGATCAACTCCCAGAACTGTATCCATTGCAAGACCTGCGATATCAAGGATCCCGCTCAGAACATCGACTGGGCTGTGCCTGAGGGAGGCGATGGACCTAACTATGTTGACACCTAGTTGGTAGGCAATCTGATGAGCTCTAGGAGAGGAGGAAGGAGGTTTTTTTTTTTGGCATTGCTTGTTTCTCAATGGACAAGACAAGAAACCAGTTAGCTGGACTTTTTGATTCGCGTAATAAAAACACTACTAACCAGCCAGAGTTGCGGACGGCCGTTACACAAGTTTAGTATTTTTCTTTTAACTTTTGCCAGCAAGCAGAGGAGAAACATTATTCTGAAACCCAATCCAATGTGAGCAAGTTCAGATGGGCTTTCTTTGCTGGTTACACCCTTACCGAGTTCTAGAGCTTTTTTGCCGATCACATTCTGCCTATGAGAAATGATGTCTTGCAAACATTTGCTTCATATTATTGTATAGAATTGATGATATAATGCTAATTCGGGTTATCTTTCAACTCTTTCTTACTCTTCTTTTTTATTTCTATATTTTTGCATTGAGGCTGTAGAAATGAACATTGTTGCATCCAGCAAAAGCAGCAGCGAAATTACCAACGGGAAGAACCCTAGCTACACGATGCCGTCGGGGATAATAACACCATCCACAGGATCCCTTTCGTCGGTGTCCCTCAATAGTGGGGATCACGATGGATCTGGATATACACAGGAGACCGGCCAGCAGACCGGCGACAGCGGATCGTGGGGGTTGGGGATTGTTCTGAAAACGCGCAACATACAGCCACTGATCGACAGAGCAGGCATGGGCATGGGTGGGTTGATGACAACGCAGTCGCCAGGAGCGGTGGAGGCCGAGACCCGCAGAAAGAAACCAACTCATCCGGCCTCCAGTCTGCCGCCAACTCGGGTACCTACAAAGAACACAAGCGGTAGTGCTGCTGATGTCAATTTATTGTCAATGTCCACAACCGACGTCACTGGCGCAACCGCCTCCTTCTTCCAGCGGCTGGCCACCAGCGTCACCTCCTTTATGTCTACCACCGCAACAGATACGGCGCTTGCGTCTGGGTCCAATATGGCTGATCGGCCAAAGTCGCAGATTGAGGATATGCTTGAGTCGTACTACCTGTCACAGGGCAAAGAAGTGCCCTACTGGGTGCGCAATCCACCGCCGGATCCAGCGATTGCCGATCCGCGTCCATCCAGCACAATTGTATTGGCAAACCCGTCTGTTCCCAGAGAACTCAACAACGCAACGCCTGTCGATGACCTTTGTTCACAACAACAACTATCCACCAGCATGGATTTCAGCAGCAGGGAAGGGTCCTCGCAGCCAGGAGCCAGCAACAAGAGTATGATCCATTCGTTTGCACGTCTTAATATCAGTCGGCTTACACGGAACCCGTTCAACAAGAGTCCCCAGAGCTCCTCCCCCAGCGCTAGCGACATAACCAAGGCTGCCAGCGATAATTTTTCCCCTGCTAACAAAACTACAAAGTCACGCGAAAGGTTGCCTACTCCGCACACCAAGGATTCAAACCATCGTCATCGTCACCATAAACACCATAGACATCAGCATAAGAAGCGCCATGGGCGCAGCGGTGACAGGAGCCGTGGTACCAGCACTACCCACGACAGTGTGGCTGTTGATTCTTCACCCGTCTCCGTCCAGATTGTGGAAAGTACTAGCGACGGTTTGCAGCCTGCCAACAACGCCGATGACGGTAGACTTGAGATAGTGTTAAAATCTCAGAAGCAGAAGCAGCCATCTTCTAAACCAGAGCCCCAGCAAGGTTCAGGCAGAGAAAGTGCGAAACCAATGTCGCCGTTCTCGCCTAAACGATTCTTTGCCGCAGACGGTGGACGTGCTAGTCCTGCCAGCAAAATTAATGATAATGGTAACACCAGTAGTACGCCAACAACAAGGTCTGTAACTCCCGCGCCTAATACTACCACTTCTAGTAGGAAACGGTCGCCATTTAAGCTGGGTTCACCAAAACCCCTGGTCTGGCAAAAAGAAAAGAGAGCCCAGAGTCGTTTGAAACAAGAACCAGACGACATAAACGACAATGAAGAATCCGTGGATAAGGGTGAGGATGAGAAGCCAGAGACGAATGACTTGTTGATTGACCAATCCTTACAAAACAACAGCCCGATCGTGGAGAAAAATCCGTTTGAACAGGCATACGGTATATCATTCACAAACAACAACACGACAGAGGCGTCACATAATAACAGCCCTATCGACCTTCAAAGGCATCTGGGTCCTATAAAGCTGCAGTCTAAAATGTCAGCCGATTCTACAACACCATCACCACCACCAAAGTGGTCACCGCTGCCCACTGGGCTGTTCAAACGCACAAAGACAAAGAAAAAGCCGTTTCTTTCGCCCAGAATGTTTAGAAAAAGAGAAGGTTCATGGACAGCTGCTACCCCAATTGAATCGTCTGCAACAGAGTCTCCACCAAACATTGTAATAGCCAACTTGGACGAGGAAGAGCGACTTTCTCAAAACCAGCATCTACATGAGGATCCGGATAAAGGTGAGGACCATGATAAGGGTTTGGAGCCAAAAACACCACGGGCGACTAAAATGAAAAGAATATTCAAGCGCTAAGCACACGCATAAAACGAATTTCTCTCTATTTTTTGTATATCTACTTTTATTTTGTTGAAAGCTTTTTGTGCGTTAATTAATAAAACACACAATTTTGTTTACCATTTTATAAACACACTTGGTTTCCTAAAACAGTATTATTAAAATTTTGTTGTTTATAAAATGAAATAAAAAAGACTTGTCACATCAAAGAAATAAAATAATAACAAAGGCCCCAGTCAACTGTATTAAATTTCGTACATGTTTAATACCAACTACTAAATCTTTCGAAACATATAAATATCCATAAAAATTATTTTTACCCTTGCTTAATTGTTTACTAACTTTTAACTATTAACACCACCTAAAATTATTTTGTTATTTGTCCAATAATTTAGTTACGCCATGTCATCTGGAAAAAAGCCTATGAAAAGAAATGTTTCTAATGTGAGGTATGTGTCATCAGCAGAACTTGTCCAGCCAAAGCCAGTAAGAATTATAGACATTGATAAACTAGATAGAAAAGCTAAAAAGATGTTAGATAGGATGGACAATGAAAACAAGAGCAGGGAAATGACAAATAATGCAGTAAAACCAAAAAAGAGTAACAAGACAACAAATAATGTAGATGAGCCAAAAAAGAGCAGAAAGAAAAGGGTAGCTGAATACTTGAGAGATAAAAAGGAAAACCCAAAATGTACCACTATGTAGACATTTAGGAGTACTGGTAAATACAAACCATTGCTAATTGGCCTTGTTAATGTCCAAGTTTCACAGCACCATTATTTTTAATTATGACTATTTTCAAATAAATAATTTTATACTACTTTAAAAATAGTTGTGTACAAAAATGGCAATGTTTTTTGTTAATAATGCCTATTTGATAAATTAGCATAGTGCCAAACAAGGCATTGAGCTTTTGAAAGTAAAAAGTAAACTCAACATTGTTGTTTGCCAGAGAGACTTGAGACTTAACCATAATAAGGAGGTGAATTTATTTAATATAGTTAAAGTTGCTTTACTTGTTTTCTTATTTTAAAAGGTGCAAAAGTATAAAGGAAGTCTAACTTGGCAATGCCTCAAGACTCTAGCTTATTGCACAGACAGCTTTGTAAAGTGCTATTAATGCTTTTTACATGTCGGATGTTAGCAAAGATTAAAAAAAAACATAAAAAGAAAGTTGGCTTTTTACATTTAGCTTTTTATCAAATGCAATTTTCCTAAGAACTTTTTTTGTCAAGAGTAATACTTTATATGTCAAAGAGTATTTGCCAAGAAAAATTAGCAGCATTTGAAATGTATAAAATCCAACAGCTATCCATGTTTTTACTTGTCGCTTTATTGTTGCATTCTAAAGTATTATTTTACTGTTAGTTTTTCTTACATTAGCATTATTAAATACTAGGCTATACTTGAGTTATTATCATGTTGCGAAGAAAAGCGTTGGAAAAAGCTCCACTAAAACCAAAGAAAAGCATTCACGTGGACGCTACATATTGTAAATTTATAAACAATTACAGAAACGATGCAAACGCTGTTATAAAAGAAGCAAAAAAGAAAAGAAAAAAGGAGAAAAAGGAGAAGAAAAAGGAGGAAATAAAACAGAAACTAGAATCGCTTAAAAAGAAACTTTTTCCATCAGGCATGCTAAAGAAAAATAAAAAGTAGCAAGAGTAAGTCAAAATAAATTATAAAAGATTATACACCAAGAAATGTTTACACATTGATGCCAAGCAACATTGAAGCATTGGCTCAAATAAATTCAGTATTGAACATGAAAAATATAGATTTTTTATTATTATTTTATTAGATAAATCCGATAATTAAGACAATATTTTATATTACTTTTGCTACTTTTTATTATTCTTTAACAAGTTTGATGGCTTAAGTTTCTCTGTAAGAGATTTAAGATTTCTTTTTATTTTTTCCTTTTTCTTCCTTTTCTTTTTCTCTATTTTTTCAATAACAGCGCTTGCATCATTTTGGCAATTGTTCATTAGCTCATAAAATGCTGGGTCTATGTTTTTTTTATTGGTTTGATGAGTGGGTTTTTTTGTGGTTTTTTTCATGGGTTTTATTGGATCCGGTGCCCATGTAATTTTTCTTGACATGATAATAATTCAAGTATAAAGTAAAATCGCCCAAGTATAATCTAGTATATGCGAATGCTAATGCTAATGGTAGAAAAATAACAGTAAACTGATACTTAATAATGCAAGAATGAAATGACATCAAATTAAAAAACGTGGATATTTGTTGGCTTTTATACATTTCAAATTCTGCCAGTTTTTTTCTGTCAAATACTTTTTGTTGCAGAAAATTTTTGTGGGAAATTTCATTTTATAAACACTAATATTTAAAGAAACATTTTTCTTTTTTTTTCTTTTAGTTCTTTTTATTCATTGCAAACATTGCATACGTAAAAACATTTACACTACAATGCGAGGCTGCCGCAGAAATGAACAAAAGTCTTTGAATTGTGTCAAGTCTTTCTTTATAATTTTGTGCACTTGAAATGAAAAACAAAGATAATATTAAATTCCGAAATTAATAAATATCCAACTAGCAACCATATGTATTTATCAAAACTACTAAAAATCTTACGAAATTCTATAATTGAAGTTCCCTTATTTTAATATTTAGCTGCTTTTATCTTTTTGCTTTTTCTTTTGCTTATCCTCATCGTCAGACGCTTCATTTCTTTTCTTTTTCTTCTTATTTTTGCTTGACTCCGTCGTCTTCTTATTTGGTTTACTCGAACCTTGAGGTCTTATTGGTATGGGTTCGACAACATCTATAATGGACACAAACTGCCCCTTAGAGTTTTTAAAGTACTTGGGTTTATTTCCGGACGACATGGTGTAACTTGTTAGCTAAATTATTCAGGTCGAAAAGAACAAGATAATCTTAGGTAATGTAAATAGCAGAAAACCAATGAACAACAAAGCACAGATAATAAGAAATTTTTGGATATTTATATGTTTTGAAAGGTTTTCGTGCTAGATATTAAACATGCATGAAATACGATGCGGTTGACTGGGGTCTTTGTATTTTTACTTTATTCTACGTGTGACGTTATTTTTATTTGCTAATTTTCTTGCAAAGGAAGTCAGAACTCTTATTAACAAGAAATTTGGGGGGTTTACTTTAAGCCAAACCAAAGATTTTCATTTTATAAACAGCAAATTTTAAATTATATATTATGGAGAAACAATTATAAAAAGATCTTACATTGAATGATATGCAAAATTACGAAGGAAAGCAAACCCGTATTTCATAATGCATCTCAAGGGGTTGGAGGTTTATATTCCCGAAAACTGTCTATACTATTGGCTAAACCGCACGACTGAATCCAAACAGTTGTAAAAAAAGGTAAACATAATTATGTGCTTTATTAATTAATGCACGAAATCTTTGAACAAAGTACAAATAGACTTGCATAAAAATTAAGGAAAAGATTAGAAACCTTTTTTGCAACAAAAAGTATTTGACAGATGTATGAAGGCTCGCAACTTCATTACACACATGTCAACACTTTTAGACCGGGATAACAAGGAGGTTATGTCTGAGGTTGACATGCAGAAACGGATGGTGGTTTTATTCAGAACTTTTTGCAGCAGGTACAACCAATAGCACAGCGCAGGATGAGTTGTTGGCCACTCGGGAGGCAAAAATATTCCGAGAGTTAACAGCACAACTCGACGCTGCAATTCAGCTGAAAGAAGTAATAGATGTGATAAAGGCGGCACCAAACAACAAAGCCCCTGGACCAGACGGGCTTACTTACGAGTTCTACAAAGCACATTTGTGCCAGAGGAGGACGGACGATGCCCAGTATGCCATGCTGAAAACGAGGATATCAGACACTACTTTTTGGAATGTCCGCGTGTTCAACGTTTTT
>JANBTT010000141.1:0-38554 GCA_027578915.1 Coemansia sp. RSA 1200 | reverse complement strand
AATAGTAGCGGTAGTGACTAATGGCGAAAGCGAAGCAGATTCATTTCTCTGAAAACGCTCAGGGATCTGGTTATTGTTCCCTAGACGATTCATAATGCGTCGAATGTTCAAAACCCCTGAATACTTCCCCCACTCAGCGGGGAACTGCTGTGACAGTTAACGCAACAATACCTTTTTCTTCTCTTTCAAAACACTAAACGTTTCGCAAAAGGAAAAACTAAATAGACCACCACTAGACTGGGCACAGCTTCAGTTTACAGACCACGGTGGCCGATGATCTCCTCCTTCTCCTCGATAATCTCCTCGACAATCTCGTCAACGACAAAGTCCTCGGAGTCGGCAGCGGTGGCGGCGGCAGGAAGCGTGTAGCCAGCAGCAACGGCATCGTCGGTCTCGTTGGCCAGCAGAGCCTCGACCTGGGAGCGCCAGGTGTCCCACTCGGAGATGAGGCGGCGACGATGCGCCATGAGCTCGGCATCGGCGGCATGGAGTCTGCGCTCATCCTGGTCGTCAAAGTCCTTCGCGTAGGCCTTGAGGTTCTTGCGCACATCGCGGCGCTGGGCGTCGGACAGCAGCGAGTGTGGGCGCGGACGCCAGAAGAGCTGCTTGAAGTCGTCGACAGGCACAGAGCGCAGCTGCTGGCCGTTGAGATTCCACAGCGTGTAGCCGTGCTCCATCGGATGGCGCCAGACGGAGGCGGACGACACGACGAAGCGGCCGCTGGGATCCCACTCGAGATCGGTGACGCCGTAGTGCTCGTTGGCAGCCAGACTGGTGATGGCATCGCCGGGGTCACCGCTCTTTGCGGCGGCAGCCTGGTCAAAGTCAAGGTCATAGAAGTCGAGGTCGTAGGCCGGGAAGGTGCGCAGCGTAGCCAGCACAATGTGGCGACCGCGAGGCGACCACTTGAGAGCAGTGGTGGTCTTGTTTTCGATGGTCTTCAGCAGACGGAAACCGTCCTTCTTGACGACCTTGCCCTTGCGCTCCAGCGCATAGAAGCTGACGCTGGTCTTGGCGGCAACAGTGGTCATTCCGGTTGCATTCATGGGCGGACGCGTGGGATCTGACGTGTGGAGAATAGCAAAGCGTGTGTTCTCGGTGCTGGGCTCCCAGTCAAACACAACAGCGCTGTCCTTGAGTTCGACAACATCGACGGGAACATCCTTCTCGCCGGTGTGGAAGATCTCGAGATTGGTGAACTTGGACTTCTTGGACTTTGTGTAGCGCTGCACACGCACGCACAGCATGTGGCCCTCGGGATGCCAGTGCAGTGCGGCTGCGAACACGCTGAACAGATTCTTGGTGCGCACCAGTGCCTTGTTGGGCACCGAGATCAGACTGACGCGCGCCGGCAGATTGCCTTCCTCGGGCGTCCAGTAGGCAAGCATCTCGGGTCGGGCAGCTCCCGTGCGCGAATCCGTCAGCACCTTGGGGCACCACGCAAAGTCCTGGATGCCTGGCACCTTCATGCTCTTCTTGTCCACAAGCGCCATCGACGGCGCCTCGTAGATTGCCAGACTCGAGCCCTGTGCCATGCGCGCAAAGTACTTCTCGCTGGGCGACCACTTGAATTGCGGCCATCCAGCCTTGGCTGCGGTGCCGTCCGCACCCACTGGCGGCGCAAACGAGCGCAACAGCGTTCCAGTCCGCACATCCCAGATACAGATCAAGTTGCCTTCGTCATCGTTGGTGTACGGGTTCTGGTGCTGCTCATCTGCCCCCAGCTTCTGCATCACCTTCTCCAGACTGATCGGCTCTTGCGACATCGTCACCAGGTACCGCTCGCTCGGACTGAACTCTGCAACACGCACGCCAAGGTGAATGAACCGCACCAGCTTGTTCCACGACGGCCCGCCCCACAGCACTAAGCCCTGCGGATGCATCGTCACCATGTACGACCCAAGAGGCGACCACTGCACATATGCCTCCGTCCAGTTGGTGCGTGACACTATCTCATCCGCTGCCTGCACCGTCTCGTTCCAGTACACATTCACATCGCTGCCTGCGTACATCACGAACTGGTCGCGTCCAAACTCGTCGCCCACCCACGACCGCAGATGCTCGTGCTCCGTAAACGCCTCTGCCGGCGGCGCCTGGTACCGGTCCTCCAGCTCCGTGAACTTCTCAACGTCCATGAACGGATTCACCAGCAGCACGTGCGCCTTGCTCAGTGGGAACCCGTTGAGGTTCCGGATCACCGCCTGCGCATCCTTAGGCGTCTCCAGCTCCACAAACGCATATCCCTTGGACTTTGTTGTCGCTCCAACGTTGTCCTTGGGCATGTGGATTCCGTCCTCCTTGACCTTTCCGTGCTTGCCCAGCGTCTTCTTCAGCAGCTTGATGAGCTTCTCCTCCTTCTCCGGCTCCACTATCGGCAGGTTGTCCACCACCACCACATTCTCCAGCGTCTCCTCCTGCTCTGGAATTGCAAATCTTGCTTCCAGATCGCTGAAATCAATCTCCTCCTCTGAGGCCGGCAGATTGTCGATCGTGAGCCCCGCCATGATGCTTGTTAATAATGATTGTTACTTAGTGTATTCGATGTGAACAGAAGGCCTTCCCCTCTTTTTACTTTGCTTGTTCAGCAAGATTGGTAGTTGTTGCGATGTGCGATGGGCGGCTCTTCGTACTTGGTACTCCGAAATGGTTGCAATTAACGTAATGAAAGCTGATCTCTGAAAAGGAGAAAACTTCGCCTCTTCCCGTCTTTACATCTCTTTTATTCTTTTATTTCCAATCCCCCATGTTCTCTTTGGGTCTTCTCTTTTGGGGGAAGGAAAATTTTCACTCCCTTCCCTTCCAAATCAAGATTTTCTTTGCTTTTCCCACCTGTGGTGATTCTTTCTGGCATACCTCAACTTTAATCACAGTCACAACGACCAGATGTAAAAAATAATCCACCAGCACTTTTAACGCTCTCCTAAAAAGCCACAATATTACCATATATTCAAACCAGACAGAAAAATTAAAAGAGTACTTACAAGTGATTACCAGCGTACTATGCTGGAATACCTCACTACTATGTGTGCGTCAGTAAAAGTAGCTTGTGATGTCGTCGCAGTTGCTCGAGTAAAAGCTGTTTACCTCGTCTCGCATATGCCCGTACGAGCTACTTGAATACAACGGCTCATGACCCGCACCGTGCTCTCCATTCATTGAGGAAGGATACCCGCCCAACCGAGAATGCATCTCTTTTTCCCACAGACCGACGTCCTTCACTGCCGTGTTCTTGAACATCTCACGGCTGCGATGCATCGCTGCCTCCACTGTGGAAGCCCTCGAATTGTTGCTGCTGCTGTTGCTGCTGGCCGAGGCACCCGACTCGGTGCATGGACTGTACGCCCCGTCACACATAGGGCTGCCCATCCCTAGGTTGCGCTCAGGAGCAACCCCGCTGTCGCTGCGCTTCGGCTTGTGCGTCAGAAGCCTGATGGTATGGCCGTTGCGTGTGGCTCCAAGTTCACCACTATCTTCTTGCCGCGATGCTGTTGGTGTTGCGCCCATGCTAGCACGGCGTCGCTTTCTCTGGATCCCAGCCAATGCCAAGAACGGATGTCCAAGCGCTTGCGTCGCTGTTGGGCGGCACTGCGGATTCGCCTGAAGTGTCCAGCGGAGGAGATCGGCCGCATGAAGAACCGCCTCGGGGACCTTTCCCGGCTTCTTCACACTCTCCTTGGAATTGTCCCAATCGCTACTGCTGTTGCTACCATTCGAATAAACGGAAGAGACTGTCCAAGTCCCGGCTGCTCCGTATGTTTGTACGGAGGACATCCCACGGCCTTTGAACAAGTTGTGCGCTGCTGGAACGTTGGCCGCGTATCTGACATTTGAGCTGATGCTTGAGGACCCTTCAACAATTTCCCGCACGTTAAGATATTCCACACCCGATAAAGAGCCGGCTTCGTTTAGACTGCGCGCATATACAGGTGTATTGTTTGGCGAAGACGTGTAGTATCTGTCACAGCCCTCCAATGTACTGAGCCTTTGGCCAAACTGCTCAAAAATCATTCCACTAGTATTTGGATGACGAAGCGTTGGCTCTGGCTCAAAACTTCCTCCATAGACTCTGCTGGTTCTATCATAGTTGTTATGCCCATGGACATCGCTTGTGTTGCTGGTACTCGTCCCCTGCTTGCCATATGATCCCGATTGGATATCGCCTTCATCGTCGCTAAGGCTTCCATATCCGCCAAACATGGATCCGCCGCCCATATACGCTGCTGCACAGGCCGCCGCCTCATCATCACTCTTGTCAAAATACCCCCTGGACCTCCTATTGCTTGTATCTCGCCTGTAGGTCGGGTTATCTCCATGATGGACAACCGTCGCTGTGGGTTGGGCAGGAGAATAATGTGCCTCGGTAGTGCCTTTAAGGACAGTGGTGCCAGTAGACTCATCGTTATTGTGTGGTGGATGAGTAAAAGTAGTGTTACAGTCGACAAAGCTCGCTGGTTCTGGAACATACTTGTAAGCATCAAGCAGCTCATCGATCTTTAAGATTATGCCATCGGTTGTATCTGACCGAACAAGTGGTCCGCCTAGTAACCGAAGATTTACTGTAGGCAGATACTTTTGCAACATCATGCCAAGAACAACGCCAGCACTGTATATGTCGGCACGAAGATCGTTGGAATGGCCTGATAGAACCTCTGGCGCAACAAACCCACATGTGCCCCGACTGGGAAGACGCCCATCATCGGTGGTGGAGATGTCGCACGCAAGACCAAAGTCAATTACCTCGATATGCGACGGGTCGTTTGGGTCCGACATAATGTTGGTTGGCGTAATATCAAGATGTGCAATTCCAAGACCATGGAGCTCTTCAAGAGCCGTCAGCATCTGGCGTGCAATTCTAGCAATGTCAAGAAGGTCGTGTCCGTATATTTCTGCACTATTCATACGCGGAAACACCATTACTTGCTTGTCCGAGTTGTCAGTAAACTCATCAAGCAAGTGTACCAAGTGCTCAGAGCGACTTGCTGCGATTTTATGGTGGAAGTAGAGCTCACGTGCAGATAGCTTCGGGTCATTGACAGTCTTGAAAACGACACGGTTCCATCCATCGACACAGATTCCAAACTCAACTTTGGACATATCGGTCTACAGAAGAAGGAAAAGAGAGAAGGAAAAACACATTGTTTGTGAATTGGTGGTTTTACATGATTTCGATACCGTTCATTAGCATTTGGAATCTACGAGATAAATCAAGAGCTGAACAATAAAACCAGATAGTGGGATAAAAATGAAGGCACATATGTATTTTGCAGAAATCAAATTTTTGGAACGAATGAAGATTATTTCTCCGAGTCCACATGGAAAACAAGGAACAAATCCCAGAATACCAAACGCAGTTTCAGATTTGATTGATAAGGAATAAAGCATGTGCGCTTCTTGCAGCAGCTGATAATACATCACGGCTGTGCAAGTAGGACTTTGGAGGTTGTTTTATTAGTCACACCCGCATTTAACTTATGCATATGCGGGATGACGAGATATTAAACCACAGACAGCCAGGGTTTGCGCCCATGCTGCCCTCTGTTCACGACCTTGCTATCTCCAGTGTTTTTCTGGTATTAAGGTCAGAAAGATCTCCACCTACCACGCCAGCACGCATGTGGTCTATTACAGTCCCATGCGTCACATGCGGAAGAAAAAGAAAAAACCAGGTTGGCAAGGGACAATGACGAATGGCACCACTAGCATCGATATCTGAAACATTGAGTGCACTTACCATTATCTTTGACTTGTTTGTGTGGATTAAGTACTTTCCCTTCCTGTCGAGGGGACACTCGAGGTGTCTTTCGCATGGCGCAACATATATTGCATTCCGACCGTTGCCTAGATTCATGCGCAGCTCGCTTTGGCCGCCATGCTGTACAACGACGCCTTTGGCCGCGGCTTTATGTGTAGACACCATTGCTTCCGAGATGCAGTGCTTGCATGATGACGCATCATCCTGGCCAGATTCAAGAGTCATTCGGCTCTCGGCCAATGTTTGGTGGCTGAGAGGACTAGAAGCAGTGGAGAACATGGTGTTTAGTATATGAAGTGCCCTTGTTGAGGACATTGGCTCATCCTGCGTGTTGTCCTTTATAGACTCATGGATATTGTCGGTACTGTTTTTCTCAACTGAAGGACACGACGGCTGCTGTGCATCGTTTGCCTTTTGCTGGCCCTGTGAAACTGTCTTTTCGGGGCCGTGAAACGACTCTGATTTGGCCCTATGGTAATGTACATGGGCAGATGTGGAATGGTTTCTTGAAAGGAGATGGTTGCGGTAATGCTTGCCGATTCTTTGCGACGGCTGCATATCATTCTCAGTCGGTATGTCGGATGAAGAAGAACAAGAATAGCCACGGCCATTGATGTGTCGCTCAAGTATTTGGGATTCGGCGCTTAGTGTTGTTACGGTTGCCAAAGCATCACGATACCCGCTGCTGCTGTCGTCGTTGCACGACAAGGCAGAGATGATACTACTCGCTTCATCGCCATCGTCGTCCTCGCTGCTGCTATCGGTATCACTAAGGCAGATGTGTCTGGAAGTTCTCTTTTCCAAAAACGCGTCCGAGTTCCGGCGGTGTCTGTAGCAGCTTCCATAGGAGCTTGGAGCCGTGTAGTCCATCATTTTGTTTGTATATATGGGGACTGTTTTGTTGTGCTTTCAGAAATAAATATTAGCGATAACAGCGTTAATCCACCACGATAGTCCTAGCTAGAGTAGAGAGTGGTGTTTTTCTTTGCTGGAGACGTTGTCACCGGCACAGCACTATTTAGCTATACATGCGAAAGAAAGAAAGAAAGAAAAAGAGAAGAAAAAGGGCAAGAGCAAAGTGTTAGATGAGTAATATAGACAAAAGAACAGGACGGGCTGCTGATAAAGAGGGACCATAAACCAGATTTCTTGCGTTATAAAGAAAAGAAAGAGAGAAAGACGGACACAGCGTTCTTTTTGGTCGGAATGGACGAATTGAGGAGAGGGGGAGACGACGAACAAGACCTTGGAGATTAAGGAGGAAAATGGTGGCTTGACCTAAAATGTAAAACACCCCAATATTAAACTAGTCAGAAAACAAGGGGCAAGCCTCACCGTACAAAAAGACAGGCCCGGTAGAATCCAAGTGTATTTATAATGGCCACAAACCAAACCTCTTCCGTCCACGTTATTGGGTCTTTTTTCCACAACCGTCCAAAAACTAGCAACGGGGGATAAAAAGAAAAAGGTTCACGCCCAAAGCAAGGATGTCGTGACCTGGAAGTTAAAAAAACAATAGGCCGTGTGTGCTTTTCTGCCAAACCACAGTCGTCCAGCGTGGTTTATTTTTAGAACACAACCCAATAATAGGTTGCTGCACCAACTCCAAGCCTTTCCAGTTCCAAATCTCAAAGAGCACATATTATTTGAAAAATCAACACAGCTCCCTTTGATGCTCTTTCGGAAATAAACAGGCCAATGCCCGTTCCAGATGCAATTAATGTTCTGTGAGAAAAAACAGTCGCATTATGAAAAATGTGTGGAGAGAAATAAAATGACGATGATTCTCATTCCCCAGGCTGCTGGATTCTCTCTTTGGACACCGGATACACCGCTCAAAACAAAGAGAATATGTCCAAGCCGTGTGGTCAATGCAGTACAGTTGTTCATGAAAAAAAAAACAGAACTTCATGAATCAAATGGGCGGAGATGAAAAGAGAATAAAACGGAAAAAGGACAATGAGAGCCAGCAGCTCTCATGCACCAATGATCTGTTGACGCAACCTGTGACTATCAGCCTTACCAGATGTTCTAGAATAATAAGCAGATTTCTTCGTTGTTCCGAGTGAACTAATGATTGGGTTTCTCTCGACGGTTTCTGCGATACGACGTATATGTGCTAGAGGGGGTCATTCGCTTATTTGTATCTATGTGTGAATTGATGTGTTAAATGGTCGCTTTAATCAGATGCGACTGCTTCACGCTAAATAAAGTGGTGCATTCGCACGATGTAGACAGAAAAACGTATATGAACTATTAGCAGCGACAAGCATCCACAATGCCTGAAAAACGGCGGTAGAAATAGGCGACAGGCAACTGTCGAGGAAGAAATACTATAGAAAATGGATAGGGACAGCAGAATAGATAGAGGCTAGGTTGGCAACAGTCCCTTTCCTGGCTCTCTCCAGAGGACAAACACGTATTTATATGAGACAACAGACAGAATCCTAATAATAAAATGGAAACCGCATAGACTCTCCATGCATCTGCTTAAATTGGCCGATGAGAGATAGCGTGTGAGGGGGGTGGCTCCTTTTGTGTTTTGCTAAAAGGTAAAATGTTTGTAATTGTTGAAACGGAGAAAAGCACGCACCCCCACGAAAGCATACTAGGCTTGTTTATATTTGTCGCGTGTGCCACCCACACCACGCAAAGCGGCTGCTGTTCTCAGGAGGTATATGTTGCAAAAGTGCTTTGTCACCAGAAGAAAAGCAAGATAATTCCTCTTTTGGAAGGACAGTTCCATTTATTGGCAACAATCTTTGGAGAATCAATTTGCCACCATGAATTGCTTGCCTTCCGACAAGTCTTGCCAGAAGAAAAAAGTGATGGCCACTCTTTCCCTATTCATGCTTCAGATTGAATGATAATGCAGGCATCCGCGTCCCCTTGTCGGAAGCAGCGACCAACATATGTGTTGAGCGATGTGGAAAAAAAGCACACCCGCAATGCCGCTTCACAGAGATGTCTTAATAAAGTGCACACAGAGGCTGCTTTGGGCCTGGCAAGCCAATTCGGACAGAAGCACGCACTGATGATGCCCCTAGAGAAGCATTCGACTCAGAATTAAGCCAAGCTAAGCCAAGCAGGCAGGCAAGCAAGCGTACGCCTTGCCTGTCCTATGCGCAGCTTTTTTCTTCTTCTGCTCTTCTTTTTTCTAGATGCAACAACAATTGCTGGGCTTCTACTGCCTGTTCACATGGAAGTTGCTGTGATGCCAAAAGCCGAATCCAGCCAATCCCCGGTGCTTCTGATTCCTTCTGATAAACGTTATCGCAGGCAATCTCAAACAAGGAACGCACACAAACACAAGGAAAAGCTGGTGGCCATGACGATGGCTGATGATTTATTTTTTTTTGAAAGAAAAGCAGTGAACACAAAAATAACAGTCCTGGAATAAATAATAAACATTTGAATTCGCCTTGTTGCCACAGCCTGGGGGAGGAAAAGCATTTTGAGCACAGAGCAGCCACTCGCTCGCTTGCTACACAATGAATCTAAAGACAGGGGATCCTGTGTTATTGTCGTCAACCAGTTGGATGCTCCGACAAGAGGACCCAGAAACCCAGAAACCTAGAACTGCAAAGGTCTGGCATGAATATAATCTGGTAATTACAAGTGGCACATAGTATTATTAAAAATAAAATAAACAGAGATTTTGCATCAAAAATTCAAGCATCTTTGGCTACGACCCTTTCCAAGCGAGAGATTAACTGCTTTCTGCGCATTGACTTTGCAGCCACAATTGCCGCTGTGACTATGATCTTGAGATGCGGCTTTCCCAGCGTAGGATTCTTCTGGAGATCCGCTAAATGCTGCACGATCGCCTCTTCGTCATAGTGCGCAGGGTCCGCCTTGATACGCTTCATAAACCACGATTTTTCGCTTGCGACATTGACTTTGTTCCCGGATGTCGTAGCCTTTGCTGCGGGCAGAAAACCCGGCGGTTGCACATCCAGTTTCCCAAGATTATACACCGGAGGGACGGTGCTAATCATGCTATTCATATCCAGTGGGAGGTCCGCCAACTTTTCCTGACCAGCCTCATTCGTATTGGAGCCGGGTTCCTGGTCCTGGTTAGGTCCCCGCTCTTGCTCAGCATCATCTTTGCTCTGTTCGATGGCTGCAGCATCACCAACAGCAGGATGCTGTGGCTTGTTTTCATTGCCAGCCATATCCAATAGAGACTCGTCCTGGGAACCAGAGCTGTAGTCATCAATATCCTCCTCGTCTACATGCATCGGCATAGAGTCCTGCTGCTCGAGCAATGATGGCGGCGCCATATTAGCAATTGGTGCTTGGCCCGTGCTTTGAATAGGAGCGCCGCTTGCACCCGTATTTGCACCTATGGATTTAAGCACCTGCGCTGTTTGCCTGTCTATAATAAGCGCATCCGCTGTGTAGGTCAGGGCGCCCAAATCAGCCACAGCGCCGCCCTTGTTGCCAGCAGCATGGTTGTGCTCTGTTTCCGCGTCCTCTTCTACTGGTGCCAAAACATCCCACGGATTCACATTCCACGATTCGTCGTTTTTGCGCCAGGGTGCGTTGATCGACCTTCTTCGTGGCACATTTCTGCGCTGCATCCACCAGTACTTGCTGCCGCTGCCAGAGTTCTTGCTCTCATCGTCAATGTTCAGCGGCATATCCTCGAACATCTTGTCAATTGCCAGCTCGTTAATCTCTGCCTCGCTCTCCATCTCCAGTCCAGCAGCTGTTCCTGCTTCATCCTCCGCCTCCGGTCTCGACACAGGGCTACTGCTACTGCCAGAACTGCCGCCGCCATTGTTGTTTCCGCCACCTGCTGTTACCGGGAATGCACCGGTTACCGAAGACCTCGATGAGCTGGCGCGCGCGAGTCCAAGCTTCGCAGAAAGCTCCGGGTTCCGTGCCAACACGTTGTTTGTGGGACCGCGCGGCTCACGCATTGGCCGCCGATAAGGGTTGCCAAACATGTTCCGACGCTGCTGCAGTGCTGTGCGCTCATCTAGCAGTGGATCGCGCGCCTCGTGTGTTCTGATCCGATGCATGGCCGCACCATACTCGCCCATATCCCGAATAGGCACAGAGTGTCGCGAATCACGGTCGTCTTCACTGGCAATATCAACGAGACCGCCTAGAGGCGAAAGATGCATCCCAGGCACAAGCTGTTGCATGTCTGGATCAAGCGCGCGTTGCTTTCCGGGCGCACCAAATGGCTGGCGGTTTCCAGGTGGCTGCTGTGAAAGATATGGCGAAGAGCGGCTGCTTTCCAATGCGTTAGCCACCCCATAAAGCGAATACTCCATGCTGGCAACTGGAGGAAGACTAGACGAGACGCCGCTGCCTACACGTAGCAGTGGCGGTATTGATAATGGCACGCTGTCGTTGTCAACGTCCATATCATGGCTCTTGTCTCCGTCAGATTGCACCGTGTTTTCAGAGGGTGAGGGAGGAACCACGGCGTTTGCTCTAAAGTACGCTCCTTGTGTTGCCATACACTCCCTCACAAATACACGGCGCATTGCACTGAGAGTGGCTAAACAATGCGCGCGGTCGACATCAAATGCATTATTTGCAAGATGGCTGACATCGGATGCTGGATCAAAGGAGAGCAATGCCTGCTGTAGAGCAATAGCCCTCTCCTTTGCGCTGGCGACACTGCCGGGCCTTGTCTCAGCTCCACTACCGGGATGCACCCGATCCCACTCTTTGCGTGCAATGTTGTGTAGTCGAATGGAATAGTGTGTGATGTTACGCATTCCGGAGCTTTGGCCAAATGACTTTGGAAACACGCCATGCGGAACGCCATACAGGTTGAGCGCGCGCTTCAAAGGAATTGCGTAGTATCCAGGCGTATGCTGCAGATACTCCTCAAACTCGTGGCGCCAGCTCTGCGACAATGCAATTGCGTTGCGGTTTGGGTGTTCGCCAGGCATGTGTGCGTCAAGCTTTCCTAGAATCTTCCAAAGCGCCATAAAGTTGTATGGCAACACAAACAGATTGACCGCTGTGCGCGCAGAGTTTGGACGCAGGATCCCAAATGGAAACCCAGAGTTCTTTGTTGTTGAATACGAGCCATTAACAAACACCGGCCAGCAGATGGGCTTTGCCTGACCCTTGCCGCCCTGTGTCTCGTGGGCAATCTGTGCTGCCTGAGCCGCCGCCAAAAGCTTTTGTGCCACATTACTGTTGGCGTCAATCTGGTACTTGTCAAATGGAAACTGCGGCGGAACCGACCATTCTGTGCTAGCCTGACTATAGCCCAATGTTGGGTGCGCATTGCGGCGGGTTATCTGCCAACTATTGCTTCCTCCGCCGCCAGTCTGTTGCTGGCCAGAGCCAGGCGCTCCAGCAGAGCCACGCGGCGGGCTTATTGTCTCCGGCCAAAAGGCTTCAGGAATGGGAAAATAGCCTAAATGGCCGTTAATGAGAGCTGTGACGCCCGCACTGTTCCCATAGCTTGCACCGCTACCAACACTCCTCGTGGCACCGTTCATCATAATATTGGATTCGGTAGGTGGCGGCAGCGGTGCGTTTGTGATTGTGCACGGCGTGGTATGGAGAAGAGTACGCAGATCTGTGTTGCCTGGGTTGGCAGGATTGTCATCAATGCGCTCAAAGTTTACCAATACACCGACATTCGCCATTGCCAGCCCCTGCGGGCGATACGAGTTTGGAGTCGCCCGTGCAGGCGTGAACGACTCGACAAAGCGCTGTGCCTGGTGCATCGATCCGATGTGGTGAGCGGTGCCGCCCATCACCGAGCACATTGGCATGAGAGTGCTTTCGCTGCTATGTTTCTTGCTGCTGCAGAGAATACTATCGCCTTGGTCGTGCAGAAACAGGAGGATCATCCTTTGGTCCCATCGAAACGGCTCCAAGTAGGCTTCAACCCACGGCGTGTTGTTCACTGGCAAATTGAGCTTGTTCTGCACCCCGCTGGGCGTTACCACGCTTGCGCCATCTGTCAGCCAAATGATATGCACTGGCTCGTTAAGTGTGGGGTAACGCCCGTACCCGTACGTGTCCAGATCATATGCGCCTCGCATCAATGAGAGCTGGTCAAACAGGGCCGTCAGCGACATACCTCCCGAGAACCGGTCTTTGGCTTCTAGATTCCGTAGCTCTGTTAGAAGCGTGGCTCGCGAATCCTTCAAATTCGAGCGGATGCATCCGCCACTTGCACCGCCATATGTCACCAGCATGTACTTGTCGTTGTCAAAGAAGTGGCGATTGGCAACTATCTGCTCCACTATGCTTTTTGCACAGTCCAGCCTTGTGGTTCTGTGTGTCTTTGCGCTTGCAGCGCCTGGACCAAGGTTCTTGCGCTGCCAGCGGCGATTCACTCTGTCCTTTTCCCCACCGAATAGGCTGTCATTGGGCTTCTGCTGTTGCTCGTCGGCCTTGCGTTCTGAAGAAACAGGCAAGACAGAGCTAAGCTCCTGTTCCATCGACACGCTTGTGTCAATTAGAAATGCAAATATCATTTTCACACCTTAAAGGCCTTGGTTATAATTAAACACTGTTCATTAGCAAAGAGAAAAGGCAGGAAAGCATTATAGAAAAAACGTGTGTCGTCCCCAGTATTGCGTGTTTTTTTTGCCTTTTTCATTCACAGAACGCATCAATAAAACAAAAAAAGCACACTCCGCCATGATTAGATTGTATCGCATTTTTCTAGCTTAACAAGAAGACGCCAGGTAGCTTTACCATCCCATAGAACCATCGGGACATCAGCATATCTTCAGGCACTGTGTCCTGGCGACAACGACAGCGTCGATAAAGCATTCGTCGCAGGTTTGACCGCGCCATTGGTACCGTTCTGCGGGACGCCGTTTTGTTGAGGCCCGCTGTCTTGTCGCACAATTTTGAAGGAGAATTTCGTGTGGCATGTCGAGCACACTGGCGCCATTTTGCAGAATATAGATAAACACACCGAACATACAAAGCCAATATCCACAACCTTCCTGTGGCAAAAGCAGGTTGTACGAAAGTCGATCAGCTCGTTGTTAGGCAGGTACAGAATATCACGCGTGAAATGATCCGCTAGACACGAGAACATCAGTGTCTGCAGCAAGGAGTCCTTGTTGGTTGTGCTGACTTTGAGGTAGTTTCCACCGGTGATATCCGCTGCTTGCTGCAAAAACACAGAATCCTGTCCAAACACCTTGCAGATGTCAATGAGAACGTTCAGTTTCTGGGCAGCAAAAATCGAATTCATCAGCGCAATATATTCGCGTGGAGAATCATCGGCCGCAGACAGAACAAGAATGCGGGACCACACCTTGTACGTCTTTGACGCCTCTGACGCCTTGTGTATATGGCACAAGGCCATAGACAGCGCTCGCGAAATAAGACTCTGTTTCTCTTCAACGCCGCGATTTATGTCGACTACTTCAGATTCTGCTCCATCAAGCATGGATTGGACGCCAGAAAGCAAGCTCGCATCGGCCATTCTGAACTGCTCATAGACCTGAATGTTGGGCAGAGATGCTGCTCGCATGCGATCGACGGGATACAAGCATCTGCACTCCCCTTTGGTGACAGCTAGCACAACCAGCCTGTTTTCCTGCTTGAGAGCCAGATATGCGTTTAGAAAAATGATTATCTGCTGCAACGCATCTTCCAGCGCTAGCGGAGAGCTCGACCATGCTCTGGCGTTTACGTCAACCACGACAGCAAGAAGACTCGGATCTGTCTCCAGTGGCTCTGTCATCTCTCTTCCTTCCAGACCCAATTGTTAGAAAGAACTAAACCTTTAATAAAATACAAAATAGCGTTTTCAACGGGCAAGCTGTTTCTTTTCCTGTCCGGCCCACAAAGGCGCTAGCAAACTACTCTGCGTGACCATTGTGATATTTCAGCATATTGAATGTATGGGCTCAAATCACACCACTCGGCGCTAATTAGATTCCGCTGCCGTTGGGAAGATATCAGCGATATGGCTCTTTTTTGTGGTTCTTCTTTTGTGACTGGCAACCACAGCCAAAAGAAGCCCAATAAATTGTTCGTGATAAGAAGTGTTCTTTTTTTGGTTTTCATGAAAGATAAACGTTGAGCCCAGGTTATATTTACATTGTTCCCTTGCCTTTCTTTACCTAATTCGCACCTCTAATCGCCTTTTATTTGTTTTTTTGTTGCAATCTTTTGTTCTGCAACTATATTATTGCGCAAAATCTAGAGAGAATAAAAATGTTGCGCCAGGCTCTCTCTGTTGGAAAGACCCAGGTATGCTCGATTGCACAACTCGAATACATAACTCGATTGCGCTGGATTGACAGCTGATATCGTTTTCCAAATTAGCGAAAAGCAGCGCTAAAGGCGATTTGCACAGAATAGCTACATAAATTGTTAAAGAAAAGTACTAATCTCATGGAACCTGCTATACTATATTCGCTGAATCGGTTGTCATTTGTAGCTTACTCGCGGATATGCCACTGCCGTTTCCACCAAGGTACGTGTCGCCTACCAACGCTGCGGGCTAGAAACTAGGAACAGAGGTTGACATAGAAACCGCTCCCCAGAAGATTTGTGTATACTAAATGCTGAAACATTCACTTTGTTTTGGACCCAAACAACCGCTGCTTGTTTCCAGAATCCACAAATATTAAATTGCTAACTCTGTAGGCACCAATCACGCTTTTCGGGATTGACGGCAAGTATGCGACCGCTCTTTTCCAGGCTGCTGCCTCGAGAAACGCACTGACCACGGTAGAGAGCGATTTGAAGAACATTGAGGCGCAGTTCGCCAAGGACGCCCGTCTTGCGGAGGTGCTGGCGAGCCCCATGCTGAACAAGGCTGCGAAGGAGAAGCTTATTGACTCGTTGGGCAAAAAATCCGATATCACCACCAACTTTTTCAAGACCCTTAGCGAAAACAACCGTCTGAACGAGACCAGCCGCATCATCAGCGCTTACAAGTCTCTGATGGAGGCTCAGCGTGGCATTGTCAGCGTTGTTGTTACATCCGCACAGAGCCTCAACGGCAAGGATCTCAAGCAGATCAAGGACACCCTGACCAAGGGCGGCCTTATCAAGGACTTTAAGGAGGTCAATGTCATCAACAGGACCAACCCTAGCATTCTCGGCGGGATGGTTGTTGAGTTTGGCGACTACACCATTGACATGTCCGTCTCTGGCAGACTTGCCAAGCTGGAGAAGCTGCTGACTGACTCGATCTCTGTTTAGAATGCTACCTTTTGTGTTGCTGTTGTTTCGCTTTTCATTCTTTCTTTATATAACTCTGCCACCAGGTCCTGTGGCTGCTTTGCTTTTTTATTCTTAGCTGGAAGGAAAGAAAAAAAACATCTTTCGTGCAGAGTACAGAAAAGAGTGTGCTGGAAATACAAAGGAGCCCTTTTTGAGTCTAGAGAGTGAAAGCCACTCGAACGCCAAAAGGAAGGTTGACAGTGTTCTCGAGATTTTTGCCCACCCTTTGTTCTGCATTCCTTCTTTCTTTCCTTCAGACAAAGCTGAAGGTTTTGTACGTTAGTTTCTTCTATATTTCTTCGTTCTTCTAATCTATATTCACAGCTCATGTTTGAAAAGTCGCTGACAGACCTAATCCAGGGTCTTCGGGCAAACAAACGCAATGAAAGCGCATACATTCAGAAATCACTGGAGGAAATCCAAAGCGAGGTCCAATCGAGCGACATGTACGTCAAGAGCGCAGCTGTAGACAAGTTGAACTACCTTCACATGTTTGGCTACGACATGAATTGGGCCAACTTTAACGTTGTCGAGGTGATGGCAGCCCAGCGCTTTGGAGAAAAGCGGTCGGGGTACTTGGCAGCAGCTCAATCGTTTCACCAGGAGACGGATGTGCTAATGCTGACGACAAACCTGATTCGCAAGGATCTTGCCTCTGCAAATGACATGGAGGTTGCCGTTGCGTTGGACGGGCTGGCACAGATAGCCACGCCTGAGCTTTCGATGAGTCTCTTTGATGACGTCCTTGCAGTCATTGGGCATTCGCGCCCATATATCCGCAAAAAGGCATTCATGTGTCTCCACAAGATGGTTCTAAAGTACCCAGAAGGCCTGCACGCGTTTGTGCCGCGTCTGAAGGAGCATCTGGATGACCCTGATCCGTCCGTTGTTTCAGCGGCAGTCACCGTGGTCTGCGAACTTGCACACACCAACCCACGCAACTACATGCCATTAGCTCCAAAACTCTACCACCTGCTAAACACATTATCGAACAATTGGATTCTCATAAAAATCGTCAAGCTCTTTGCTTCGCTGGCGTCAATAGAGCCTCGTCTGGCTAAAAAGATACATGGCCCACTTTCACAGCTTATCTGCACCACGACTGCAATGTCGCTTCTTTACGAGTGCATACACACGGCGATTGTCGCAGATGTGATCAGTGTTCCAGTCCCTATTGCGGACAGCATTGGCCGGGAGATTGAGTTCGCAGAGCTCTGTACTCGCAAGCTTGCATTGCTTTACGAAACTCCAGACCAAAACGTGCGGTATGTTGGTCTTGTTGCACTCGCGCTCATGCAGCAGAAGCGTCCCGACCTTGCATCTATGCACTTTGAGCCGGTGCTTGAATTCCTCGACGACCCCGACCAGACAATTCGGACACGCGCACTAGAAGCAGTGTCAGGAATGGTTACACGCAAAACACTTACCAAGACAGTCAAGCTGTTGATGTCGCAGCTGATCTTGTCCAACACGATTTCCCTCCAGCCAAAGAGGAATACAGATCCGATGACGGGTGCGGGTAGATCCGGCCTTGAAACGGCCCCTGGACTGGATAGCCCATTTGTTGATTCTGCAGGAACGACCTTGGCCAGTGCCAGCGGGACCATTATCACACCCAGAAGAATAGGCACAGCGTTGTTTGATCCAGCGGACAATCCAGAGTATCGTCTTTACGTTGTTGAGACTATTATAGACATGTGTTCGCGCAACTCCTACGCAAACCTGTCTAACTTTGAATGGTATGTCGCCACGCTTGTGGATCTTGTGTATGTGGCTGGTGTAGATGTGGGCAAGCTCGTAAGTGCAAAGCTTCTGGATGTTACAGTTCGAGTACGGCAGGTGCGCGAGTTTGGAATCAGGGTGGCGCGGAAGCTGCTGTCGGACAAGCAGTTGGTGGGGCAGGTGTCGAGCAGCATGTCGCAGTCTGCTGTAATAACAACGGCAGCATATATTCTAGGCGAGTACTGCGCTCTTCTTCCAGCGGACGCTAACGACATTGAACTGTTGCTGCCGGAGAGCCTTTCGCGATTTACCCCTGACCAGCAAGCAGTCTTTGTCCAAGCTGCTACAAAAGTGTTCACATACTGGCTCCAATACATATCGGAATACTGGAATGCGGAGATTTGGGAATCTGTTCGCTCGACTTTGACGTCTACACTGGAACGACTCTCGTATTTCCTCTATTCGAAAGACACAAATTCAAGCACTGCATGCAGCAATAGCACCGTAGAGAGCATATTTGCTTCTCTGGTCTTGCAGGTGAGCAGTCAGCTAAGCCGTTTTGTGGAGATTATCAAGGTCGTTTCGATGTCGACGTCGAATCTGGGCGATGAAGCGCCCCGCGTGTGCCACGAACTGCACTTTTTGTTTACCGCATATGATCTGAATCCAGTATCGGCTGCGGCACAAGGCAAGGTTCCTGTTATGGAGGGTCTGGATCTTGATAGCCCTATTGGTGATGCGATCCCCGACACGACACATCTGGTCATTCCGCCGCCTTCTCCTCCCCATAGAGCTTTTGGGGGAACAGAGGGATCCGGAGGCCGAGGTCGCCATCGCAGCAAGGACGACCCATTCTATCTTGGCAGCAACGCAGGCGATGTCGGTGGCATTGGGGACTTGCCTGACGTAGACAACATTCCGGTGGTGGCACTGGATCTTAGCCACATTGATCCGGGGCAAGCCAAGAAGGATAAGAAGAAGAAAAAGAAGAGCAAGAACAGATTGGAGACGGATGGTCGCCCTAGGAGACTCCGCAAAAGCAAGGAGAGGACGCCATCGCTGTCGCCGCCGCGTGTGCCCGTTGAGATTGCTGGCGATGAAGACATGCCCGATGGCGGTAATGAGATGCAGCAGCAAGAGCCGGAAGCAGACCGGTCTTCTGGCGGCAACTCCACCGAAACAGGCACTACTCACAATGCCGAGAACGGAAATCTCGGCTGAAACGGGTGCAGCCTCCTGTAGAATGCCTTTATATAAAATCAGATCCTTTTGAATCGTGGCACAATTAACCATACATGATGCATTCTTCACTATGTAAACTCTAATTTTGCTGTTTACGAGATATTTGATGCACATGCGAGGCATTATTCATCGGTATAGACAGCGAATAGCAGATGCTAATCCCAGCGACAGAACTCGTGTAATGGATATATGTAGAGAACAGGGAGTGCTTGACGAACCGAGAAAGTTCCTATCTGTGCTAACCACAATGCAACGAGTGCTACATGCCGGCTTTTGTTGCTGCTTAAGCCACTTTTGAAGCTTAATAGATCATGCACCTTCGCTTTCTGTCCGGTGGCAATATGCCTGCTGCTCCGCAGCCGCTGTCCACAGAGGAGTCTCCTGCTGGGCACATCCAACTTTGGAATCCGCCAGGGATGGTTTATTCTGTACAAAAGAAAGATAATGGAACACCGCCTCCCTTCCCCCCTCCCCAAACAACAAGGACAAACGTCTGCTGTCTACCCGTCGTTAGCTACGCTTGCCGTAGGGAAAGAAAGGTGTGGAGGGAGGGGTTTATGTGTTGTGCCAAATTCAAGCCAGATTGTTGTTGTGCAAAAGAATGGAATGTTTTTAATTTTTTTTTGGAGAAAAATAGCAATATAGTTTTATTTACTGTTATTTGTTCACTGACATATCGGCTACTTTTTTCTTTGCTTTTTATCAACTTTCTTTGAAACTGTTGCATTCTTGGCCGCATATCTTTCGCTTTTGATTTTGTTATTCCGCTTCAAACAGATCGCACATATACTATTTTGGTCTTTATATTGCAACCATTCACACTCTGCATAAGCTTTTTTCAAGCATAGGCGATATACAGGTTGATAAAATATAATGGTTGTTGGATTGTCGAAAAAGAGCCAAGGTCGCATGCCATCATCGTCAGTATCGCCGTCGACGCTGTCTCTTTGGAGGCTCCCTTTGCGGTCCGACTCGCTTCCTTTTATAAGATCCGCACCCGACCATCACATCGTGCACAACGGCGGAACACAGCAAGACATCGAGAAGCTAAAGAACTACTTGCGCACCGAATCCGAGCTGAGTTCTGGAATCTCCAACACACACGATCACAAGGCCACGCCGCTTAGAAGAAAACCTTCAACATTTAGCCTGGACGTGTTGGATACTCACACGGCACTAGAATGCCAAAGCAATCCCCACCTGACGGGGAGCTCTACCAGCGCCTACATGCTATACTGTAACTCTTTGATGCATCTGCCTGACGGAAAAGGGCACAGTAACCACGCGTTGTCGTCGTTTACCGAAAGCACGGATTCTTCGGGAGAAGAAACATGTACATGCCAACTCGATGAATCTTCGCCGTTTAGTCGCAAGAGCTCAAGAGGATGTGGCAGCTCTAGCGGACACAGTTCTGAGGCTAGGGCAAGCGGATCCGAACTACTCGACACTTGTTCCACGCTTAACCGTATGGCACGCCTGTCAAGTGCGAGCGTCACAAATGATATTATTGCGCTCTACTCTTGCAAATGCAGCTCCGCAAGTTGTGTCTGCACACTCCAGTCGGAAAAAAGACTGTCCAGGACAGAGGATGAAGGCCAAGAGTCGAATCAAAGCAGTTTGGACAGCAGTAAAGCCAGTAACAAGAACAACAGCCATGTTCAGAGTGGTAGTAATGGTCCAAATGATTGCAAGCATAAAAAGGACATGTCACCACAGCGTAACCGGTCTCCGAGCAAACTGGACCTCGAGGCGATTAGGAAGCTTTCGGACAAGCATCTATTTGATGCGGCGTCTGTTCCGCTTCCAGAGACACCATCATCCGTGAGAATCCATACTGCTGTTAGCAGTGTATCACAGCAAAAGGTCTTGGATGCAGACTATAGCCATACTTTGTTAGGTTCTCTGGAAGGGACCAGCGAATCAGCGCAGAGCAATGATCTTGCCACAGGAAGCAAGGGCATGGTTCGTGGTGAGAGCAAGTTTTCTCAAGACCAGAACATGGAATCCGCACAAGATTACCTTCTAAAAAGCCTGCTACGCGAAGCTGAAGACAAGCACCAAAAGGAGATTGAGGCCTTGAAACAGGACTTTGAGCGTCAGCTGTTGAAGCAATCACAAGAGTCGCAGTTGCAAATTGAAAAGTACAAAGCCGAAATAAGCGAGCTAACCACCGATCGTGACGAGACACAGTTTATGCTTGAGGACTATGTTGCAACATCAGGAACACTGATTGCTCAAAAAGAAGCAGAGTCGGATGCCCTAACTTTGGAGCTGGGAAAGGTCACATTTGAGCGCCAGCGCCTCCAGAAGAATCTCGATGACTGCGAATCCCGCTCCGACGCACTTTCAAGCGAGCGTAAGGAGGCGCAAGAGCGTATAGAATTGCTTGTAGCTGAAAACTTGCGTCTGGAAGGGCTTTCCAATGACCTGCGTAACGATGTTCTTGTTGCCGAGGAACGCAACGAGCTAATCAAAAAGCACGCGCAGGCAACGCTGGATATGGCAAACTCTGAGATCACCAAGCTTCAGAAGCTTTTGACGCAAACAAAGCACGATGTCACGTCACTTCAAACTCAGACAGGCAAAGTAGACGCCCGCGCAAAGTCGCTTCAGATACAGCTAAACTCCACCAAACAGCAAAACAGGGAGCTGCTAGAGTTGTGTGAGCGCATAGAAAACTCACTGGTGTAGAAAGGTGGCAGACGCTGCCACTGTCCAACAAAACGTGCATCGTATTATTTTCTTTAGTTATTTCTGAATCCTTTTCACACACAATACACGTTTCTTATCATCCAATGTGTTTTGAACTTGAATGCCTAAACATGATTGTGACTGCAAACAACAGTAACAGAGAAGGCTACTGATTTTGTCTTTCTTTATTATTTATTTATTTCAAAGGAAATAGCCATATCAACAATTGCATTTGGCGTTTACTAGCATTGGCTCTTAAAAGTAGACGTACGATGCGGCATTGTTTGAACATTAAAATCTAAAAGAAAAAACCTCTGAATAGAAATATGGCCAAACAGAGTCTTGGTAGATTATGTTTAGTGTCATTCTGTTAAACAAGCAACAAGTGCAAATTACAATTGTTCTTTACAAAAAAAGAGTAAGCAACAAACTATTTCAAAAGTAGTTGCAAATATTATTTATGACAAAACAAACCATTGAGCAATAAAATAAGTATAGCTAAAAAATACTACAGAAGTAAGCAGAAATGACTGCCAAAAAATAGTGAACAATTACGCAATTTAAAAACAGAACAAAATACCGATATGTTAATATTATTCATTGAATTGATAAAAATGAAAAGGATGTAAAAAACGAAAAAAGCTAGGCAGAACAATTGACTAAAACATGGCTGCGCCGGCAACGAAAGCGATGGCAAGCATGGAGCCGGCCACCGACGATGCCGAACTGCTGACACTCGCCTCTTCCACATCCAAGGAGCCAAGCTCACTGCTCTCCATCTCGGAACCCATGCTACCGAGATCAAGACCCTCGGTGCTTCCTCCCATGTTAGCAACGCTCTGACTATGAAGAGCAGCATCCTGCGAGGCCTTGTTATCGGCAACGTGCTGAGAGTTCATCGAGTTGATAGCTGCCTGAGCAGCACTGAGTGTCGCAAGCGCGCCAGCCTGAAAAGAGTTGAGGGTCTGCGAAGGAATCGAGTTGACCTGTGCGTTGTCGGCGGCGGCAACGGCGGCAACAAGAGCGGCGGAGACGGCAAGGAACTTCATTATTGACAAAAAGGAATGTTGTTATTTGAGATTCTTTTTACTTGAGAAAAGAAGAAGTGAAGGCGTGTCGCAGAGAACCTGGTGCTTTTAGAATATTACAGGCAAGGAAAAGGAACGGGATATAGGAAAGTAAATGCTATCAAGGAGGATGGGATGACGATGTCTGTGGGAGGAAAAAAAAAGCCATGGGTGGACTGATGTGGGCGATGCTCAGCATTTATTATGATGGATAGGACATCATATATGGAAGAAATGAGCTCTTTAGCAACGGTTGCTGCCAAAAGCAGGAGGGGGATAAAGGGGCGCTCCCTTATTGCTGCTCAACGCCATACAAAAAAGTGCTAGTCTGCCAGCCAACAACCCCAGCTATCCAAAACAAACGCACGAAAACAAAGCAAGGGGAGCGCAAATAAGCACAGCAAACATACACTCCCCTTTTGTCTCTTTTCCGCTTCGCCACTCTGGCCCGGTTGCACGCAACAAGCCAATGTAGAGCCGCAGCTGTGCATCCTGGTGCACTTTTTTTTGTCAAAAGATGTTCCATTGTGTCCAGATGCTTTGTTCTTAGTGTGATGCTTTGGACTGATTGTTTGTCAGACATATACGGTCTGTGGTTGTGAAGGCAGGAAACAGGAAACAGGCAGTAATTGCTTTTCAGACAACAAGACATTTTCATATTCAGATGCGACCCAGCGCTGTGCTGTGTTGTGCGAATGAAAAGAAAACATAAAGCTAAGAAGCCCTCCGTTCGCTGTTTCCAAGCGTTCAAGCAGTAGTCTACGCGATTGTTTGTTGTACAGATCAAAGGTAAAGACGCTCTGCCCACATTGATACATGAAATATCTGAGGGCTAAGAATGCTAAACGTAGTAATTTTGCAGCATGGTTATTCAAAAAGATAAAAAAGATGCTCAGAAAAATCAGTAGGAACAGCAATTCCTCTCTACATGCGCTTTACGCTGGTGATTGATGATGTTAAAAATATAATCATAGAGGTTCATATATGGCGATACATGCCAAATTGCATGTAAGATCTCGGCAATGGCAAAAGTAGCTAATATGCACTTGGTAAAAAAGATGATTGTTTATTTTTTGTATTTTTCCAACTGCCAGGAAAAGGGGGTTGTTGTTTGTTATTTATAAACAGCTTGGCTCTGTTGAATGCTATTTATTTCGGCGTAGATTATGTCCCAAGTGGCGCTGCCAAAAAGAAGAAAAGTACAGTACTGAACAATAACCGACGGACGCACAAGCTGAGAGAGGCTTGCTCAGCTTTTCTATAAAGATATAGGCAAAAAGCAAACAAGCTCACGCTGCTTTATTGCTGTTGCTTAGAAGCATGATCTGGTTGGCACCGGCTCTTGCTTCGTTCTGCTACCAATGCACAGTAATTCTCCTGCCTGGCAGGCTGTGCATTGTCGGACTATATAATGTGGCTCCTGAAAGTCGGATCAGGGTCATTATTTACTACGACCTTAATAATTTTGGTGCAGCGTTTGAATTTAGCGCTGATCCTGCGCAAAATGCATTGGAAGAAGATCTGACCTTTACAGCGGGATGTGTCTTTGATTTTTAAAGCAATCAATAGATCTTTCTTGTTTCTCCCTTTTTAACACTTCTTTAGGTTTACTCTTTTCTTTTTTATTTACATTTCCTTGTTGTTTCATTACTTCAACGCCCGAATATATCAGTTTGTTTACTGAGAAGCTGTACGCGCACGCAGCCTCTATTTGGGTGTTTTTTGCATATAATAGGTCCGAGTGTTTGTCTCGGTGCCGAAATCCCAGCATATATTATTTCTAACGTTTGGGCAGCCTTGCTTTTGGTACATTTGCATAACACAATAAGTTATGGACGCCGACTTTAACGTAAATATCGTTGGTGGAAATGGCAGTGTCGATGGCAGTTTTCTAGACGAAGGAGCAGGAAGCAGTGAACGCAGCAGTAGAGACGCTGATGGCTTTACGTCTGTTGCGACTAGAATAAGCAGCCCCAAACGCGGCAATAGCAGTGGAGTTGAAAACCAGCTACTTGGGTGGCCAACGCTGCGTCACCTGGGAAAGCAAAACGAACAGAGTCTGGATGAAGGTGCCCTTGCCTCGCGCTATTTTTGGCCCATACAACAGGAAGGCAATCTGTACATGGCTTCTGGGTCATCGAGTTTGCGTGTACGCTCTAACGCATTCATGGGCCACTCCAGAGAGTCGGATGCCGATATAGATATGTACAGATTGCCTGAGCAAGACAATTCTGGCATGGGCGCTTCATCGAGTTTCCTTAGTGACGATGCGGCTACGAGTCCCGTCGGCTCACTGAGAAAGGCAATGGACAACTGTTCACTAGATGCATACGGTATATCTGGTTTTATTGACACTAGCGCCCGAGCAGACAGTCCTGGCTGCTACACTGACAGCGTCAACAACGATATTAGCGGCAACAGCAGCAACAGTAGCGACAGCGATAGTGTTAGCAGCGGCGTCTACGAGATGCCTGGAGACACGCTTGATGAACTGCAAATGGAGCTCTACGGATGCAATATAAATGTACACCCGTCTCGGCAACAGGAGTCTAGTAAGTCATCTAGCGCTGAAGCCAACCTCCAACTTGAGCTTGCGTTCAAAGACCACGAGCTCTCTGAGCTGAATGATATTGTTGAGGCACTCAATGCCGAGATGCTGGTGCAAAGATCGGAACTCGAAGCGGCCGATCACAAGATGTCGCAGCTTGAAACATCCCTCCAATGCTCGATATGCCTGGAAACATTTTCTCAGCCACATTCGCTAGGGTGCGGCCACACATTCTGTATGGAGTGTCTCAAGCAGTGGCTTGCGCAGAGTATGCAGTGCCCTACATGCAGATCACCAGTCCAACAGCGTCCATCGATTGCGTTTGTCATACAGGATGTTCTTCAATGCCTTGGCCATGAAGACAGGTGTCTTTCTTCGTCGGCCAGAGCAGCCTCAGGCCCAGGAAACCAGGATCCGTGGCGGCAACTGTTCCCTCTGCCGACTAGTGGCAATTCAGGCGGTAGCTATGAACGCTGTCGGGTTTGCACACGATGGACGCTGCGTGGTGGGGCATGTCCGCACTGCGACTTGGAGCGGATTCGCAGGAGATTAGCAAGCAGCATCAATGTCGAAGGCAGTACGCCCCGCCAGTCTCCAGCAATACACATGTCGCGTCTAACGAGAAGACCTGCCCAGGTAATCTCGCGGGTTGAGCGTCTACTAGAGTCAGCACGAAGTGAAGCAAGCGAGTATGGCATTTCACGATCTGAACGACATAATACTGCATTAGCTTCAAACGATCAGACGCAGCCAGGTCTGCTTGTAATCCGAAGATCGGAGCTTGAGACATCGCCACCACAGTCACCGCGTGATTCCTTCTATGCTTCTTCACATTCAGCTCGCGAAAGGTTAACAAGTCATCAGCGATCTTTGCGAAGAGCCAACATAACAGACCCCCTTGAGCGCTCAAGGCTGTCGCAACGGCAAACAAGAGAACAAGAGGCTACCTCGTCTAGTTATTTAGATGGCCCAACCAGCCCTGGACGTGGACGCAATTTGCACAACCTTAGTTTTTTCCGAAGCAGATACGAAGAGCCTCCTTTATCACCCGTGTCTGCAAGAACAGCGGGATTTAGCCCAATAAACAGCGATACGAGGAGACGCTCATTTCGTGAGCGTGAGCGTGCGTCTGCTTCAAGGTCTAGCCATGTCGATTTATCTTTTGCATCTGGGACGATCGGTTATGCAAATCAACAAACAAGCGATTATCCTTCTGCACGCAACGACCGGGGTCATCGCTTGTACGATGGAGGTGGTACCCACAGCCCCTCACACATTTTGAACCCCCGCACTCGCTCGCCAAGCGATTACTACGTCTTGCGTCTGGACGACAATGACAGCACAACCGAAGAGGATTGTCCACCCTATGGCTGGCTCGTAGATTGATGTTTATCGTGTTTTTTACAGCTTCAACTGTGTCGCCATGCAAGCAAAAGTCGGAAACTAACAACATTCAATAAGCACCTGTTCTTGAAAGCGAACAGATTCGAAATTCCGTCCACAAAGCCATATCCATCAATGGCATTCTGTTGGGTCATGTGATCATAAAGTTCTTGGCTTTTGTTTTGCACGTGCAATGTGGTTTGTGGCTTCTTGGCCAATCACTCCAGAGTTTGATCATCCTTCCCTTTCAACGAATCAGTAAGTTTGCGTTGTTGTTTTGGGCGTGTCCAGAGTAAACCAAACATCCTTTTTTATTTTATTTTTCTCATCGTCCAGCCATTGGGACACCCGATTTTTTTGGAAGAAAAGACAATTATTTTTTTTACAACTGACTGTTGCATTTGTTGCTATTCTCTTCTCTTTTTCTTTCCCATTTTGTATACTTTTTTCACCACCTACTCGGTTTATTATTCATTTTTGTATCTTCTATTTCTTTGGAATTTCGTGGTAATATTTTGTATTTACAATTCCCTTACAAAGGTGCCGTCAGTCTGTTCCAAAAAGCCCCTTCTTTGTTCTTGTAAATACACTATACCAAACAAATCTGGGCTGACTTTTTAAGCAACAACAGCGAAAGAACGAAATTCTTTTTTATTTTGTTGTCAATATAACACTCTCTTTCAGAAGTAACGGTCGTCGGTTCTTTATGGTACGGTGCAGCTCCGTGGATTCTTTCCATTATCTAAATACCAACTATACATCAAGCCTATCTCTAACAGCTTCAACCTGCTAACCCTGCTTGCTTTGTCTTTGGTATATTTTTACTATTAGAACAAATGGATCGTGATTCCGAGGTGGAGACAGTATTGGCTGACGAGGAGTGGTTTGGAACGTCAGGCCGCAATAATGCACAGCGGCTAAACGCGTCAAGAAGACGGCGCCAGGATGCCAACGGCCTAGACCAGGGTTCTGACAACAGCGATAACTTTGACGATGAAGAGAATTTCTCATCTAGCAGTTCTCTGAGTAGTCTTCACGAGTTTAGCGATGCGGCTGATAGCGACAATGCGTCGGTCACAAACAACAGTGGCTCTATTGTAAGGAACGGACTTGTGCGCTCAAAAAGCAACAATCACACTCGCAGAAACGCTGTCAATGGAAGGAATTCTAGCAGCCAAACCACAGAATCCCCAATTACAAATGGCGAAAGCGAAGTTGATATTGATGCTGGTGGTCCCAAAAACATGCATTCTTGTAAAAGAGCAATAACATCAAGAGATATTCGATTTGGAAATGCGTCAAGCGCTTCTTCTTCATTAAAGGTTTTCCGTAGACGCAAAGTTATTGCCGACGATGATGACAATGACGACAGCAGCAACAGGAACAACAACAACAATGTTGAAGGACTTAACGGTGGCAATACGGACTGCCAGGACGGTTTAGAAGCAGATGTCGAAGATAACTCTGCCGGTATAAGCATTCAAAGGACATCGCAAATGAAGAACAAGGAGCCACACATGGATCGTCACGATTTTGTGCGCAATATTCAGATTGATAAGGAACCACGCAGACATAGACTTAGCAAGCGGCGAAAGCCAAGATACGAAGAGCCTGACTATATAGATAATAAGGGATGTCCCCAGCTTGTATATTTTGCAAGTAAAGGGGATACCTCTGTGTGTCGTAAGCTTTTGTTGCGCGGCGCTTCCATAGACCTGGCAGATTCAAATGGGAACACGTCAATACACGCTGCGTCAAAGCATGGTTATATGGATACGCTTGAGCTGCTACTTGATCCACCGGTTCGTGAACAGACCGAGGATGCTACCATACCCAATGGTAAAGACAGAACATTTGAGTCCTCGGACGCCTACGTACTACGGCAGCTTTTGTCGCCATTTCCAAATGTCAACTTAACCACCTCAAATCTGCGGCTAACGCCTTTACATCTGGCTGTGCTCAACGACGATATACATGCTGTGCGTGTTCTTCTTGAGCATGGTGCATCCACGAGTATAACAAACTCGCGCAATCTCACACCACTGGAGACGTGCTCTAATGAGAAGGTTGCACGGCTTCTTACCGACAGGGCAAAAGTGCAGCGTGCCGTGCTTACTCGCGACAAAGCAGGTCAAACGAAGCTCCATCGAGCATGTAATGCGGGAGATTTAGAGCAGACAGTCAGTCTCATAAAGCAAGGTGCGGACATAGACATGAAGGACAATGCAGGATGGACGCCACTACATGAAGCTTCACTGGAAGGACACAGCGACGTAGTGCTTGCTCTGCTTCGCCGCGGAGCGGATTTTAATGCACGTGGCTTTGGGGGTGACACGCCTTTGCACGATGCTTGTGCTAACGGCCATGTTGATGTTGTCCGTAGTTTAATAACAGCTGGCGCTGATCCGCATCTCCAAAACAACAAGAGCATAACTCCTGAGAGTATGGCCAAGGAAGAAGACCAAGACGATGTTTTGCTGGCTATTGAACAGCACGAAAGATCAGGCTATAAATCTTGCGTTCCTTTTGCACGAAAAAATGCTGAACACGCCCAGCGGAACGGAGTGGCCAAAGGCAAGCTACCAGATTCTCGTTCTGATAGCGTTGATAGCGATGCTTCAGAAGATGCCAGCGTTGAGGCTGATTTCTCTCGGTTCAATATCACTGCTGAAGAGATGGATTCTGACACTGGTGCCCGCGAGTCCGTTCAAAACTTTGAGCCTAACAGCAGCAGCATCACCAACAACAACCGCATATCACCTAGCCGCGCTAAAACCAACAGGATACGACGGTCTGGATCTCTTCAGCTTCAGAATCAAGATGGAAAGGATGGAGAAGGTGAATATGGTACTGGTACCGGAAATAAACGTGAGCTTGCATCTCTCAAACGCTTGCGTGACGAAGCTGAAAAGCCAAATGTCAATTACTATTACTCATCCAATACGTCGAAACTTTCACGCGACGAGAGAAAGCTTCAGGTTCTTGTTGGTACCATCGAGAGAATGGAGAAGCGCAAGGTGAAGCCGCAGCGAAGATCGTCTTTAGACTCTAGTATTGATCCAGATTTGCTGATGGATATTTCCAACAACTTTTCAGCAACTGACGGATTGAAAGCGGATAGAGAGGGTGTAAAATCCGACCTTATTCCTGAGACTGATCATATTCCAGCTCGTAACCTTCCTTCGAGCAGCCTGTCGCCTAAATCTGGACGCAGCAGACCCTCCTCAAAGAAAAGGGTTATCAACGATGACGATGAGGAGGCGATTGAGGAAGATGGTTTAACCAATGGCCCCAATTGCGAGGAGTCATTGGTAGCTGGTTCTACAGTTCATCACAACGTAAAACGCTCCAGATATGCAAACACCGATTTGTTGGACTCTACTGCCGTGGCTGATTTTGTCAAAGAGGAACGTTCAGAGCAGCAGCAGGATCGAAAGCTGCAGTCAAGCCAGCGCCCACCAGATCGGTCGCCAGTAATCACTATTGACGGCTCAACTAGGCCTAGTAAGCCGCACGATGAGGGTTCCGTTGTGTTGGAAACACCTGCGATAGAAATTAAAAGCGAACCTTCTTTTGGCCAGACAGTGGAGCACAAAGCACTCTCTAACACAACACGCAAATCGAAGTCGGAAAAGGCCCGCGTGAGAAGTGGTCGGACGATTTTAGAGAATTCTGCTGTGCGTGTGGAACATGCAGAGCCCCCGACACAGTCATCGATAGCAGCACAGGCGATTAGATATCTGCCTCTGTACACCATCCAGCTGCATTCTGATCCGCCAACGTCGAAGCTGGACTACTTTGTTGTTGATCTTCAGATAAGGCTTCTTTTGGGCATGCCTGTAGACACGCCTAAAGACGACGATAGCTCTGACGATGACGCTAGCTCTGCAGAGAACAACCCGTTGTTTGCCAAATACCCAAGTTTGTGTCGACAGAGGGTCACCAGGCCACAAAAGGAGCGTCTGTGGGAGCCTCTGGCCGGGATGTTTGTTTCAAACATGCAGTTCATCCATGGTGCCACGGCTTCGTCATTGGCGAAATCATCGAAGAACGGCGATAAAGCGCATTCCCGTGGGTTGACAAACAATTCCAAACTCAAGGAGACTGGCAAGCCAAAGACGGTAGCAGGCGCCACCACTCCAAAGACCTTGGAAACAGACACATCGGTATCCGATGCAGACAATGAGCTGGTCAGCCAGTTTACGCTACACGAGAGGAGAAAGTTTGTTGCGCTTCGGTTGCACTTTGTCAAGCTGGACGAAGTTGTGCGGATCATCCGACGCGATTTTCCGCAGGTCAGCAAACAACTGATTACGATTACACTAGATCTCAGCAGTATCGGACTGGCTGACACGCCTGCCATTTCCGTACATTCGCTATCTGCTCAGTCACGACCCATCACCAATGTTGCTGCCAAGAACGACTGCGTGGATGATGCGCCTGCATGGGATGGACCGCAGAAAATGTTGCCTCTGAGATATGCACTAAAGCTATATTACAGGGACAAAATAAGACATCAGCAGAAGACATGCAATGAGGATGACTAAGCGAGTAAGGAATATATTTTTCATAGGCTCTACGAATTGCGTGGACCATTAAGTCGGCGCTGTAGTTTTAGCAGTTGCAAGCAGTATTTTATTCGACAGTGCAATAAATACAAACTATTTGTTCGTATATACGTCCATATGTGCAACGACTTGCAATCTAATTTCTTTGCCAAAAAAGCTGTAATGTTCATTAATGCTTTATTGGCCCTGACATAAAGAAGACAAAAAAGTGAGAAGAGTGGGATTCGAACCCACGCCTATAAATAGACTGCGACCTGAACGCAGCGCCTTAGACCGCTCGGCCATCTTCCCAAAGCAATGATGCCTATAACAAGCCAATTCACGAATCTGATGGTGTGCTGACAATACTTTTAGCAGCCATTTTTACCTACATAATTTAGCAGCTACTATACTATATTTTTATTGACGTAGCAAAACAAATAGCGTCAACGTTTGACTCCTCTCACGACATTAACACAAAATATATTGCGTAAGTCAAGACTTCCAAAAGATACACATTGATGATCATGAAATCATATTCTAGGTTGGTAAATTTATCTGATAAATGTTTCTATTTTGCTGCTTCGTGTTAGATCCAGTAACAACGTCAAAGGCAAATTAGACAAAATAGGCAAACAAGGACAAATTGAAAGTAGAACTAGAAAAATGGAATGACTCCAACGGCCAGCGCAACACCCGCATATAGCATGTGGGGCACCTTTGCGTGGGACCCGCCCGAAGTGGTGTCGTCTTTCGAGAAGTCGGAGAATTCATCAGACATGGATTCAGAGCCAAACTCGTCAGAGAAGCTCTCAAAGGAGCTTTCATGTCCACTGGATGACAGCATTGTTGATTTGGGCATACCAGATGACTCTGCAGACCGAGTGGAAGAGGAGGTATGTAGCGGATTGCTAGTGCTAAACATGGCAGTGCTTGACGGGGGCGACTGCAACGAAATAGTCGGCAGTGCAACGCTGTTTGCCTGCGATGGCTGCTGCGTAGCAAAGTTAATGCTTGCTAGGCCCTCAAGACCGGCAGGAATAGAAGCTGGCTGGGGAGCAGACGCAGGAGCAGCAGGCAATGGCTGCGGGATGGGGTTGTTGGGATCGATAGGTGCGGGAGCCTGGGTAGGAGCAGGCGCTTGCTGCGGTGGAACGGGGAGCTGGTTCAGAATGTCAGCCGAGAATCCCGGCGGAAGCTGCTGAGCGTTTGTAGCAGACATGGCAGCAGCGGCAACAGCAGCAACAAGCGAAAGCGTGGCACGAGTCATATTCTTTCTTGAGGACCTTTTGGGAGGATGCGGAATAGAGGCTATGGATTGACCAAGGAGGAATGTAATCTGGCGAGAGAAGGAAAGTTGAGGGAGTGTGCGAATGTCGGAGAAAGAGGGTGTACAAGAAGGCGAATAAAGGTTGCTGAAGATTACTCGAAACAAAAAAAACAACTTGCTGCTTGCACAGATCTAGTCGTATCACTGCGAATTTAAACGTTTGGTTGGTTTTCGGCAAGAAAGAGACGAGTTTCTCTCTGGCCGTACTGCAATATAGACAGTGGTGGAGGAGTATTGATGGCTAAAAACATGCTTTACGGAAAAACAGAGACTTGTAGAAGCTGCCAAATGCCAGCCACATCCCGCGGCTGTTGCTTCTACTGCTGCTTCTATTGGTGTTGATGATGCTGTTTATATTGTTGCCGCGGCGGTTGTAGTTGTGATTGTGCGTTTCTGTTCACAGTCAGCTACCAACATTTGATTCATGTAAAATGTCTTCGTTGTTGGCAAATGTCCTTTCATTTGTATGTCTCTTCTTTTATTGACTGCGACCATATACAATCGAGGCTCTGCACACTTTTATTTCAAAATAAATTCTCCCCCTGTTTACAAAAGCACAGCATGTTGTTGTTGTTGTTGCTGTGCTGAAAGAGAATGGGCATTGTAGCGGGCTGAGTCAAGCCACTGCATTGCCTTTGTTTTTTGGTTTGAATAATTACAGCACCAGCATGCAAGTGCAAATTCAAATGCACAAGGCCGATGAATGCCAAGAACTTAGCCTCCAAAAAGGGATTTTTTAGTATGGTTTGAAACGCATTGAAAACTGCCAACCCCTCTGCTGTGCTGTTGAAGAAACTTGTATCAGAGAAGCAGAGTGCGTGGTGGTTGGATGGCGAGATTTTAGTAATGGCAATTCATCATACAAAGTAGGGTTGAAAGAGCGCCCCGAGAAGAAAGGAAAAGAAGAACATGAGGAGTATAAGAAGAACGCAGAGAAGAAAGAGACCCTATGCCCGCCGCCTACTCGCTTTCAGGCGGCTTTGGTACGCCGTTCGGGACTATGAGCACGGGTATCGTGCTGTGGTGCAGAACATACTCGGCCACGCTTCCCATCAGATATCGCTTGACCGACCCCCGCCCATGCGTTCCCATGATAATCATTGTTGGCTTTTTGATGTTTGAACTGGCAACAAGTACCTCCTTTGGGTTCCCGATCAGACAGATTCCCTTCACCACAAATCCGTCTCTCTGGAGTCTCTCGGCATAAGGCGAAAGGATCTTTCGACAGTTTTCCTTGGCCTCTTCATCGATCTGCGATGTTTCCTTTGTCGTCTCCTCGTTTGTCTGAGCGGAAGAGCGCTTTCCGTGGACGGTGTCGGCAACAACTGTCTTCCAGGACTTTGACTCTGGCTGCACGTTGACAAGCACAACAAGATCCTTTCTCCGGCGCAAGACGCGGTCGGCGGCCCAGCTGACCACTGTGTCGCTGTTGGAGCTCTCGTCGATGGCAATGACTATTGCGCGGTCAAAGTCCGAGTATTCGACGTCATCCTTATGGATCGGCACCACTGTCTTGTGCCTCTCGATTCTGGGAGCACTACGCGACAGAAGCACCGACAGGTCATCGTCCTCCTCCATACTAACATCGCCTTGGGCTTTGTTTGGAATTGGAATGCCTCTTTCTCCCATTTTCCTCCTTGTCTAGATTGAAGAGAGTCTGTAGTTGACAACAAAAAAGGAATTGGCTGCCCTATACGTTTTGTTTTTCACGTCCTCTATTCTGATGTGCAAAGAAAGAAAAATATTTAAGGATTTGAGGTAAAGAAATCGGGGTGAATGGCGAAATTCAGAATAAAAACTTAATAAAAGGTGGGAAAGGATGGAAGAGAGAAAAATAGAGTGATTTGCTTGTCATGAGCCTTTTCCTACTTGGAGAATAAAAAGCAGATATACGTTTTTGTGCATTTACCCTGCTAGCATTAATTAATTTGCTTGCACTTTTTTCCTTCTGCTTCACCACATCTTCTAACCAGACCCAACACACAGAAAAATATATGGTGTGCGAAAAGGCAGTTTTAGAGTCAGCTTATCTAAATACCAGAGACACCTCTATAATACAGACGCAAGATATAGCCAGTGTCCAGAACCATCCATCAGATTTGTCTGTCTGTCTTTCCAGAAAAAAAGCAGTTCATTATAAATCTACATTGCTGGTAATTACATAATAATTACCTAGCTTTTCTTTGGATCATCTGGGATGATCAGTATATTCCTACAACGCAATAATTTGGTTTTTTTTTTAAAAAAAGTCGTACAGTTCACAACAACCATTATACAGCATTCAGCATATATGGTACACCAACACCATCCTCTGCTTTAGCGCACCGAATTTGCAGAGCAGTAGGAATAGGGCAGCAGGGTGGGGGGTGACTTGAGTGGAGGAGGGGAGCATGTCACACGATCTTGCCGCATTTCCAAAGGACAGAAGTGGGTGTGTATATGTATGACTGTCTATGTGGCGCTAAAGAAGGCTGCCAAAGTCAAGCTCCATATAAATTAAATGAAACCATCCAAAGCGCCAATGCGCAAGATAAGGTGGAGTGAGAGAATAAGTAGATACTTGGGCATGCTGTATGTGTAATTTCAAACAACGGAGGAGAAAGAGCCTGAACAAGGCTTGGCCATGCTGTATATCTGTGCTTTTCTTTGGTTTAGGCTCCTGATATAAAAAACAAGAGCACAATGTTTGGGTGATGCACAGGGATAATAAAATGGGTTATTGCGCAAAAACAAGGCTGATTGCGCAATCTGTACATGCATGCTTCTACTCTAGCGTCAGTACCTACTGTTGTTTTAGAAAAAGGGCCTAAAATCGTGCCCTCAGACCACAGATAGTAAAAGGCTCTGGATTGCTTGTTCCACCGATCCACGCCTTGCACAGCACAATCCAGTATTAGGGCCAGCACCAGCAACATCTGTGACAGTCAATCCGAAGATTGCCATCCAGCAAATATACAGCAGTTATTTGGAGAAGCCCGCTTGCTGACTCTATCCGGTTTTTGTTTTACAGAATGAAGTGTGAAAAAGTGATCTCCGCAAGGAACGACAAGCACGAGCATGCTGGCTTGGATTCAAGCAGCCTACGCACTCATTTACGAGTAACATTTGTCTTGCTGGCAAAAAAATCCTAGTTCCATCACATATCAGCTGCAGCACAGAAACATGCGAGACGGAGAACGACTCGGCTGCGTGGTGCCAAGCAAATAAACGAGCTGCACCCCCTCCTCCCCGTTTTCTTTATTTGTAATATTTGCTGAAGAATGCCTTCTTCTTGACAGCCAGGCAAACACATTCGTTCAGACAGAAAAGCATCAGCCTGAATCAAGCCAGCAGCCTCAAAAGGCAACAGATGCTGGTGCAGGAGTGGTGATCTCCACCAAATGTGGTTCGGAATTGTGGCCAATGAGAGGGGTTAGACCCGTGCTCAATTTGTCAGACAGTGGGAAGAAGGGAGAAGGGCGATAAAAAAAGCGCTTTTTCAGCGAATGCAAGAAAGGAAAGGCCGGATACGATGACAATCAAACGCTAAATCTTTTTTGCGCACTTTTTATCTCACACAAATGTGCGTGAGCCAGAGAAACACTGTAACTGGGTTAAGCGAGGAGTGGATTACATTCGGGTATATTAATATTGGTATTTTTTCCCACTTGGCTCTTTTCCCTCTTTCTTTTTTCTCTTTTTTCCCTCTCCCCCAAAGCCGAGCGTAGTATTTCCGCATCCTTTTCCCTATTCTTTTTTAAAATTATTTTCTTTGAATTATCTGGCCATTGCTTAAATTCGCCCACACGTCTCGTGAATAGTGGTTTCTCTTATATCCGACTATTTTTTTGTAGAGAGACGTTGGCCTTTTGTTTCCCTTACTGTTTTTTACTTGCTCCCACAGTTCTACTTTTCTCTTTTTATTGCTAGCAAAGGTGTACCAGTTCCAAGTTGGGTCCTTTGCTTTTGTTTTACCCCTTTGGCACCAGTTTATCGAGAGTAGGCGTTGTATCTGTTGCTACAGCCACTACTACTGTTCACTAGATGTCAGATTACAGCGCGTGGAACCAACTCTTTCGCCTTAATTCTGACACGCCTCAAACGCCTATGCTTAGCTCAAAAGAGCTCCAAGAAGAACTGGCGCTATGGAGCAATGCCCAGTTCCAGCTTGAGCCCGTGAACGAGGACCACAACGATGTGACAAAGCATACCTCCTTGAGTCCGGGAGAGTTTAACCAGCATGGTCTCCACGGCGGCGCATCAATGTCCTCGGCAGCCAACACACTAGTCTCCCCAAGCATCCCAGCAGATACATGGAACTTTATGTCTTTGGCACAGTCACAAGGCGGCGGAAGAGTGCAGCTATCAACCCAGTCAACCACGCCGGCGGACTCTCTTGACTTTATAGTGGGCAATAGCACTTCGGCAGCGGAATTTTTAAACAGCATAGCCACCCAAGGCAACACTTCTTCACATCACGGTTTCTCTAACCAGCAGGAGCAGCAGAGCCAGCAGTCGGCGGCAATGCTTAACGGAGCCAACATGCTTCCTATGCTGGCCTTACCTCATCAACATCAACCGCAGCAGCAGCAAAAACAGAAGCAGCAGACAAACACTGCGTCGGCAGCTTTATCTTCAAATAGCTCATTAGACGGCACTAGACGGCAGCCAAAACACACGGCTATTGCGCCTGCGCCTGTATCATTTCATCAGTTCAACCAACCGTCCATTCTGCCAAAGGGCGGTGTGTTTTCTGATATGTTTGAGCGGGTTTCATCTGGAGGCCAGAGCGCCAAAGTATCGCCCAAACCCAAGCCAGCGGTGTCAACAACTGTAGCGGCACCAGCGACATCCTCGGCAGGAAAAATTGCAGGAGCTCAACGCGATGGGAGCGTGGAAAGCACAGAGAGCAAACAAGAGGAATCTGACGATGAAGGGCGCCAGAGTTCGGCAATGGCAGACAAGCGCAGACGCAACACGGCTGCGTCGGCAAGATTCCGGATAAAGAAGAAGATGAAGGAACAGGCGCTTGAGCACACGGCACGCGAGATGACAGCCAAGGCAGAGGCGCTGGAGAAGCGGGTGCAGGAGCTGGAGATGGAGACGCGGTGGCTAAAGTCGCTTATCACCGAAAAGGACCCTAGTGCGCTGGACAAGATACATTGCCCGTGCCATCATCCCAACGGCTTTGAAGCAGCAGACCCTGCTAAAATGCAGGCATTGCACTCTTCTTCAGGTCGGCAGCAACAGCTGGCAATAGCACCAACGCCAGCGTCTGACGAGCCAGCGCTCAAGAAGGCCAGAAGAGTATGACCCCTTTTCCCTTTCTCACCAGCAGCGCTGGGACTTTTCGGCTAGAAACACCAGCGCTGACTGGAAGGGAAATGGACTAGTTGATATTTACCAGCTTAATTCTTTTTTCTTTCTTTTTCCTTTTTACTGATTTTTGCACAATATCTGGCGTTTTAAAAAGTATTTGTGTTAACCACCACTGCAGATAACAAAATTTAGATAGAGAAATGTAATATCTCCTCCATTAAACAAAATACTCATACACCACGTCTCTGCTGTTTCTCTTCATTTCGATGACCCGTGTTCACGCGCAAAATCTACACCGATGCATTCTTCAAAGAGACACACAATTTCTTTCTCAACAGACTTATTAAAACAAAAATAGAAACACTCCCAGAAAGAATAATTAGAAAAGAGAAATGCAAATAACATGGCCCGTACAAGAGGAAAGTAAACGAAATAATAATACACACATAATAACCAATACAATAATGCATGTGCAGATTATTTGTCCATATAGACACGGTGAATGTTTCAAGGAGAACTAGAATAAAATACAGTTAAGAGGGCTTTGGGTTGTAATGCCTCCATCGACTCCGTGGTCATAAAAGTATTATGTATAGAACTATTGTGAACGAGTTTAAGATTATTTTACATTCCGAAGAAGAGAGAATTTGTGATGGATGGAGATATTAATGTTTTAAACCGCCGCGCCATATCATGAATGATCTAAGATACAATAACCAGATCCCTGAGCGTTTTCAGAGAAATGAATCTGCTTCGCTTTCGCCATTAGTCACTACCGCTACTATT
>JANBTT010000140.1:0-38894 GCA_027578915.1 Coemansia sp. RSA 1200 | reverse complement strand
AACAAGGTCTTCTAAAATCTGTTGCTCAAGACAGGGTCTCAAGCATCGCCCACTTTTTTGGTTCCTTTTTTCTTTTCCGTTTGCCAACATTCCATTTTTCTCTAGTTTTCTTCTGCTTGACACTAGCACTTACAAACCTATTTGCTTTTCATATTAAAATGCCTTTCAGAAAATCAATTAAAGCTTTTGCCGAGAGTATCCGTAGCCGCTGCCGTGCTGGGCTGCGGAGAATGGCACGCGGTACTCAAGAGTTCCTTCCAAATAAAAAGAAGGAAGAGTTGAACGGCCAGCCTTCTACTGTGAACACTAATACACATATTGCTAGCTTCGACTTTTCGCTTCCACCAACAGCCATTGGATCTGCTAAACGTTCGTCAATCACCTCGCAGGAGGTTCTCGCTATACTCGGTCCGGAAGAGCTGACTGACCTTGAAATTGCTGAGCTGAACAACATGGACCCATGCGAACCGATTGACATTGCCAGCTTTGACTTTCCGCTTCCACCAACAGCCATTGAATCTGCGGAAAGCCTTCCGACCGCTGAAAGCCCATCTATGGTGACATCATCTATAGCAACGCCGCTTGCAAGGTTGGTCCCCACTCCTCGTCGCGCCGTTGTCTGGGCGCCCAACTGCAGCCAAAAAGCACTGCTGCGCCAAAGCCGCACACCAACATCTCCACTTGCAAAGCCGTGCACTTATGCCAACTCGCGTGCGCCTGAGAAGGCTTTGATGCCTGAAACAAACCCGGTTAATGTTTGCGCTGCCAATTCACCTGAAGAGTTTCTTTGCAGTCCCTGCCGTCAGCAACCACCATTCGGCTACGTGTCTGCTATAACCAAGAAACCGTGTTCTCGTGCTACAAGTCTTAGAGAAATCAAACCGCAGCTATTTCGCGAGATGGCAAAAAAGTCAAATAAAGAGCTGGTAGCGTTCCTAGTATACCGCCAAGTGTGGTAAGCATACAGTGCCCGCAGAGTTTTCAATCTTTTTTCTCGTTATTCTCGTTATTTTCATATTTCTTTCTTGTGTATTTTTCTGGTTTGTAAATAGGTGTATAAAGTATATAATGTCTAGTTAATCTCAAAGCTTTTATACCGTTACCGCTGATTAGCTATCACGTAGAAGCAGGTTGTAGCTGCATTGTATTATTAGTCTCGCGTAGTTTATTATATTGCACACAATAAGTACTACATTAAACAAAGACGCGTTATACACAGCTTGTTTTTTGATGCTTCCAACAACCCAAATAACATTTCTTGTTTTATGCAAAAAATTAATTGCTTCTTGAATGTTTTTCTTACTTTAATAACATGCACATGTAATAATAAAGCTGGATTTTGGGAGCGTGGTTGGTTTTATTCTTTTCAGCAGAGTAGCGCTGGAAGCCGCAAGAATTACAATTGAACTTTTATGCTTTTACTATGGCTGGTATGTTTTTTGTTTTATAACTGATTTTTAACCATGCAAAAACATACAACGCTTGACTAGCTAACTGTTGATAAAATATTCAAGGCATTTAGACGCATAGCAACATAATTATTCTAAACCCCACTTGTCATTCTGAGAGAGAGGGTAGTGAACGTAAGACTGTTTTGGGTACTGAGTCAACCTTAGGTCTATTAAAAGTATTATGCATTTTAGTGTTACCAGCAAGTATGCTTTCTTTAACCACATTTTTATGTTCATTTAAAAGAACAGGAAGAAGTTTGGATATCTAATTTACTTTGTTTTTGTAATTTGTTTATATTAAACAACTTGGGGTGTTGTTTTTCATTATACTCACAAGCTTTAGGGCTCTATAACTGCCAAGGTATTCCCGGTTAAAATATTAGGTTTAAATACCGAGTTTCTTTACAATTTGCGGAACTGAGTATTGAGTTCCTGACAACAGCGCTTGAAGGCGGAGTGCCCTTGTAAACCCTTTGTCCTTATTTACAGAAAAAAATTGACAACCATAACGTGATGCCATACCATTACATGCAGCGTTATATGAAAGCAAGCTATACGCTTTTAATATACTGATTCTTGGAGAATGTTTATATGTCCTTTCTTCAATGTAAGAAATGTAACTCTATAGATCAAAATATTCAAATTGCATACAGGGCATCAATAAATCCGCAAGCAACTTCATCAACAATAGTGGTGTCGGGCATAGTAGAAGCAAATCCATAGACAGCTTGCGATCCTTTGGAGTAGTTTTCCGGATTCGCCTTTACCAAGGATACAGACTCGCGAAGATCGTTTAGAAAGTCAATGACAACTGGGACAGTAAGACGTGTGCATGCGATATGTAGTGCTGATGGAAATTGCAGTGGGCTTAAATCCCAGCCACGAATTTTCATCTCGTCCATAACACCATAGATGTTGACAGGTTGGTTAGAGGCAAATGCAACGACAGTTGAAGATGGCTCACCAACCACGTATAGCTCAGAAATTTTTTCAATGCCTCGCTGAATCTCGAGACGACAGCCAACAATGTCCTTGCACTCTTGAAGATATCCATCACGGCCCATTTTTGTCATTGCTGCCCAGCAGCCTGCAATAACAGCGCCGCTTCGCGAGCCAGCCATTGTTGGCGAAGCGTATATACCACCGGGCCATGTCGAAATTGTAAAGTATTGATAATGGCGCATCTGCTTGTTTCTATACATGACAACCGAAGTGCCCTTGGGAGCAAATCCGTATTTGTGAGTGTCACAGGAAATCGTGGTCACACCAGGCAAGCGGAAATCGCAGACAATCTCGGGAAACCCCGCCTCCTTAAGAAATGGCATAATAAAGCTACCCAGACAGCTGTCGACGTGAAAGCCAACCTTGTATTTCATAGCCAAGTTGCTTATTGCCTCCAGGTCATCAGAAACACCATGGGGAAAGGTAGCTGATGAGCCGACAACAAGAACGGTGTCAGAGTCAATGGCTCTCTTCATTGCCTTTAGATCAACCTTTTGTGTCTTGTGGTCAACAGGAACGTGTGTTATTCTAATCCCAAAATACTCAGCGGCTTTGTCAAAGGCAGCATGGGCCGTTATTGGTACGACAATGTTTGGCGTTTCAATTCCTCGTTCATCACGCCCCCACACAACATGCGCACGGACAGCCATTATGATGCTCTCTGTTCCACCTGAGGTGGTTGTGCCACAACACTCTGGTCCAGCGTTGTAAAGATCAAGCACCATACGCACAACCTCTGCTTCAATGCGACGAAGCCCGGGGAAAACGCCGGGATGCAGTGGGTTGGTTATGTTAAATAGGCCATAGGCTTTGTTCGTCAACTCTACAAGCTTTTCGCCTCCATGGTACACTGCGCCTGAAGCTCTTCCGCTCTTCCAGTCAATCCCAACTTCGTTTTGGCGGCGGTTAAGAATGGCGAGTATCTCTTCATCAGTCATGCCGTGTTCTGGTATCGCCAGATACTTTGATTCACCGGGTATATCTGTCACCATGCTTTCCTCAATATCCTTGACCATCTTGGCAATATTCTTTTGCACAACCACGCCGGTTCCAGGCGCTCTGCGCACATGACGAATGACTGCGCCCGTCATGTAACGCCAGAGCAACGATAAGGTTTTGGTTAGCCCATAGATGGAGATTTTCCTTACTGCCTTGGTCGCTTGGCGAAACGCAAAGTACGCAATAACCGCGTTAATAAGAGCCTGCTTTGGACTGCGAATGGTGTAGGCGGCCATCCGCTGCCAGTCAACCTTGGCAAGCGTGCTTATGACCTGTGGCATTGTTTAGTTTTCGTTGAGGAAATATAAAGCAAGGTTAGTGATCGGTCTGCAGATAGCAAGTAGTCTATCGAAACTTTGCATAAAAGTTGTCTTGTCTGATAGTAATAAAAACTATGTGAAATAGAATAAAAATAGAAAAGAATATAAAAATAGGGTCAGCTGAAGAGAAAAAGAGAAAAAGAAGAATAAACAATAAAGCGACAAGCAAACGGGGATAATCGTAATCTGCTCACGCTGTTAAGTTGTTATCGATTTTGCAAAGTGCAGCATCCATTATTCTCACATGTCATTTCTGGCTATCTGTCGAGCATAGAATTCTTTTACTCCGCACAATATGTGATTCCGCAAACAAGGTTTCGGATAACAATATGATTATGGCGTACTCTTGTGTGCGTGCTCTCTCCACAGTCTCTTAACGGCGCACTGCTCTGCAGCCACAGTTCTAAAGAAAGTTTCCATTCACACAAAGCAGAGAAGATCTAAATATGCAGATAAGAAACTCTAAAACCAAATGCATTAAATCAAGAACAAGAATAAGAACAACAATGAAAAAATCAGAGTTGCTTCTACTCGTCAGCAGTGCCGTCACGCGGATGATATGTTATGCCTTTCCGAATCAGCGCATCTTCAATATCCTCTGGGATGCGACCTGTGACATGAGCTGCATACACACCAGGTTTGTAGTTGTTCACGTGTGCAAACTTTGCAATCCAGCTACTGCTTGGCTGGAACATCGCCATTACACCATCAAATGTGGTGCTGGTACAGTCGGCAACAACGTCATTCTGGCCGCGCATTCTGACAAAAGCCTCGCAATTGGGACATCCATGGTCACGGAATATATGGTGGTTCAGAACTATACCGCAAATAAGACAGGCCCTCAGTTGGCGCTTATCTTTTGGTACCAGAGATGCCATTATGTCTGCAATATGCTTTAACTACTGATATATGTTGTCCGCACACAAAATACAAAGAATCAAAAAAGAGAAAGGTGTCGTAGGGTGGGCTGTACAGTGGAGAAGCTGGTGAGGGGTTTATTAAAACATATCTGCCATTTCTGAACAGCTATCAGATATTCTGTGCATACAGTTTGGCGCAGTCCCACAAGGTATGGGAGATTTGTCACATGCTGTGTTGAACAAATCAAAATGCGAAACAATCTAATCACGTAATATTAGATCAGATCAACGTTGTTTGAAAAATATTTTACTTTTTTTATTTACCAGTTTGATTAATATTGTGCAATTTTGCAAAATAGAAATAGACATCATCCGGCTTTGCTTTGCTGCTCTCCATTCTACAAGATTTGTTGTCTTTGCTCTTGATAATTATTTTCTCTCAATATAAACACTGTTGAAGAGCCTTAAAAAGGTGATCTCTCTTCCTTTTAACTTTGTTTCCATTTCCGCTTTTATTTCTGAAAGAACACCTTGACAATCGCAGACAGTATTGTGCAAGGCACTTCTTTGTCTTGCACCTTTGTTGTGTCGGAAAAAAAAACTAGTTTACAGCTGGAAAATGCAGGTCCACAGGTGCCGTTTTGTCGACTATGTTCCTCAGGCGATCAACGCAATAGAGTACGCGCCTAGATCGTCTACGCATCCGTACATGGCTATTGGACGGGCAAATGGCGACATCGAACTCTGGCAAGCAAAGGAGAACCTAGTATATGTAAAGACGCTACCTGGAATTGTCAACGGCTCACTTGAAGCGATTGCATGGGCTCATCGGACAAGTCTGACAGCCGAAGAGATTGAACTATTTGATAATGAGAAGGAGAGAGCACAATTTAAAAGGCAGTTGAAAGAAAAGACACCACGTCTTTTTTCGGCAGGACTGAATTCGGTGATTATAGAGTGGGATCTGGGAAAGCTGGGACCAAAGGCGGCGGTAGACTCGTATGGTGGTGCAGTGTGGTGCATGGCAACAAACCATGCGCAGACCAAGCTTGCGGTTGGTACAGAGGACGGACATATCCGAATTTTTGACATTATGGACAACCAGCTAGCATACCAGCACTGCTTTGACAAGGTTAGCAGCCGAATCCTCTCGCTGGCGTGGTCGCATGACGACAAGACGATCGTAACAGGGTCTGCTGACAGCTGTGTGCGGATCTGGGATGCGAGCACCCGACGTACGGCGGCCCGCATGACGCTTCCGAGAGAGGGGCGCGAGCATACGCTTGTCTGGGCTGTTATTGTGCTGAACAGCGGGGCCATCGTATCTGGAGACTCTCGTGGCCATGTCGTGTTCTGGGACTCGGCTATGCATGTTGTACAGCAAGACTTTAAAGCGCTTGGAGCGGATGTTCTTTGTCTGACGAGCGACTCTGACGGCAACACCGTATTTGCGTCCGGCGTCGATCCGAAAATAACTCAGTTCAAGCTTTTTGTCGGCGGCAAGATGGCTGCAAACGCAGCATCAGCCGTTAACAACCAAGACGACCAAAGCACAATAAAAAGGTTGAATGCGAGGAACCGGAAATGGCAGCTTGCTGGAATTCGCCGCTACCACACGCACGACGTGCGGGCTCTTGCTGTCAGCTCACATCTGAAAACGGATCTGCTTATCTCAGGTGGCATCGACACACAGGTAACCTCATGTCAGGCGCGGCCTTTTCCCAACGAGAACCCACACCGGCAGCCGTGCTTTGCTCCTCATAACAGCATTGTCAGTGTGGCATCCAAGAGCGGACTGGTTCTGCAGCGCCAAGGAACAACACTCAAGCTATGGGAGCTTGGCAAGGCAGAGCCCATCTCAAAGCAGCTTGGTGACCAGATGGAAAGCGGGCAGTCGCTGCAGGTTTATGAGAGGCAGAAGGATCTCTTGCGCATGGATCTGAGTGTCAAGACGAATTTGCTAAGCAGTGCAATCTCGCCGTCTGGAAGTCTAATTGCCGCTTCGGATGGTGAGGGCCCCAAGCTCTACAGCGTTATTCGTAGCGATGATGGCGCAGGCGGAGTGCGTGTGCGGCGCGTGAAGGCGTTCCCACCAGACAACTTTGTGCCTGATTATTCAGAAAACCGCGGTGCTGTGCAAATGAAGTTTACACATGATGAGAAGATGCTGGTGGTTGCGACTACCGATGGGTTTATCTCCGTGATAGACATTTCTGACTGGAAGTCGGGTTTGTTTAGCACCGTCTGCCGCCACTGCTGCCATCGCATGCAGAAAAGCGATGTGGAGGCGGACGCTGGGTGCAGCGACGTGCCAACTTATCCGGCAACTCCCAAGGCAGTAAGTGAGGCGGACGCAGCAACGCGCACTATCGTTAGCCTGGCCATCAGTGCTGACGACAAGTTCGTTGCAGCAAGCGATTCGACAGGCGACGTGAGCGTGAGTGTTCTGGGAAAAGGCAAGCAGACGCTGCTGCCGAATGCAAGCGGTGGTGCCAAGGCCAGCTTGCCAACGGCAATCGGGTTTGACCTTAACAACAATCTGGTGGTTGCAAGCAGCGCCAACCGTCTGCGTGTGTGGGATCCGTCAGAGTCAGCGTACACAAAGTGGTCTCGCGCATATGGCATGGGGCAGATTCCAAAGCGGTTCGCCAGTCTGATGGACTGTGTATCCGGTATTATAACCAGCCGAGCCGAGCCGACATGCGTGTATCTGTGGGCTGCATCTCATATCACCCGTGTTGACTTGTCGCAACCTCCAGGACCCACGCGTGCGGTTCTCAATGTTCACAAGCGCAAGACGATTGAGCAGAACATCATCGAGCAGGTAGTCGAAGAGAAGGAGGCGTGCGAGAGGAGGTCCGAACGGCACGAGCAGAAGCGGATGAAGAGGCATGTTGGTGGCAACAGTAGCGTCGAGCAGACAAACGGCGACGCAGGCATGGATGTGGATGGAGAAACCACCTCCAACGCCGACACTGAGAAGACCGTTGTCGCTGAGAGCCCCGACGCAAAGAGCCGGAGCCGAGACTGGGAAAGCACTGTTGTTGCACGCCTCCGCGAGGCGGGAATTGACGTGACTGAGCCGCACAACTTCCGCATGACGCAGCGGTACCAGAGCCTGATGCATGCCTCATTCATCGACTCCACCACACTGGCTGTTGTTGAGCGTCCGTGGATTGACGTTGCCAGCGCTCTTCCGTCCGCATACCACCGCCACAGGTTTGGCCACTCGTAGGCTCTGCATGGGTTTTAGCTCTCATTTTTGAAGTCCCGCTTATTACCTGAGCGAGGAATTTTAGCAACATGTTTTTATTTCGCTGCTTGCCCTTCGCAATAGAAAAAAGTTTCCTTTTCGAAATGTGTCATGTTGTGGATGGGCTCTACCTCTTTTGTCATTACACTTTTTTTATTGTGTCCTTGTGGCTCAGTACTCTTTTTCAAACCCTGCAACGCCGGTTTTAATCAGACGTGACTTGTCAGAAAAAAATAACCAAGCTAAAGGCTGCTTGCTTATTCTGAATGGGCCAGCCATGTCAGCTGCCTTCCTCCTGCTTTTTTACTTTCTGTTCTTCAATGCCTCTCTGGCTTTCGCTCTTTTTTCTTCTTGACACTTCTCTCTGGTTATACTTGGAAATTATTTAATTAATTACATTTCCTATCTTTTATAATCTCTTCAACTATCTGCAAACTACACAGCAAATGGAGCCAGTAGCCGATTGGGATGTGACAAAAGTCGTTCGTTGGTTCAACCAGAATGGCTTTCCCGGCTACGACGACACTATCAAAGGTAGGTCGGTGGTAATGGTGGTAGCCTGAGGGGTTACCTTGTTATAATAATCCATCGCCTTGTTCGTCTGGACTATGCAACAGTTCGATTCCAAACACATGAAACCAAGGGAGCAACAGGAAGAGAGAAGTGGCCCTGCTGGTAACAGTGTTTAACTGTATTTTTATTTTACAATTGCTGAAGTTTCCTTCATTGTCTTTACTGCTATTGAATTTATGTTATGCAATAAAGCGGTCTTGCCTTGTAGAGAACGCTATTGACGGTGAGGTGCTCATAAATCTGGATCACGAGTCCTTAAGAGACCTGGGAATTCGGGCTCTTGGTAAGCGGCTACTGGTACTAAAGTCCATATACTTTCTCAAGCTGCAGCATGACATCCCGATTACATCTGACAGCTATGTGCCTCAGACCGTCGATGTCGAGCCCGACTATACGCATGGGAGCTCGTTCCAGCGCAAGCAGAAGCAGCAGACTGATGAGAGCATTTCGCGCATTATGGACGACATCACCACCCTGTCTTCTGAAGTAGCCATGATACGCAACGACATGCAACGTATCTACAGACTAAGTATCCTTGAAAACAAGCCGCTTCCCGTATTGACGCGTCATTCAAACGATCCATTCTCTGGCACTGTCGTTGTCACGCGCAAAAACCAACCATCTGCTGACCACGATTTCCGCCATCCCGCCGACGGTAAAGCTAAGGCTGCGCCATCAAGTGCGCAAAACGGACACCCAGGCATGCTTTCAACAGCGCCTATGTCTGCTGTACAGAGTCCGAGCCCGTCATCTGCTGTTTCAGGGTTTGGGTCCTCGTCGCTTCTGCTTCCCGGACTCAACGCCGGAACCAGCCCCACATCGCAGACTCCCGTCACCCCACACATTCGCGTCTACGGTGACAACGCGCTGCAACGGGAGAACGAAGCATACAAGAGCTTCCGTATATCCGCCGATGACCCATGCAGCACAATCCTCCCGCACGCTCTTAAAAAGTACCACATTGACGATGCATGGCACAACTACACCCTGTGCATCCAGTACGGAACTCAGTCATCCAAGGGTAAAGTTGAGCGCATTCTCTCCCTCGATGAAAAGCCCCTCCACCTGTTCCAGCAGCTAAAGGACGCAGGCGAGTCCCCCGTCTTTGTGCTTAAAAAGAAAGGTACAAGCATTGCATCCATAGCCGACGGCAGCGGCGGCGCAAATGGTGCTGCATCGAACACAGCCACCATCAATACCGCCACTGCCAGCAACATTAATAAGACTGGAAGTGCCAGCGGCAGTGCCAGCGCCGGCTCTCGATTAAGTGTTTTCTCGCTGGAGCACACTAATACGTCGTCGTCGTCTCTTGAGCTCCCATCATTGAAGTCCGGGAACTCTGCCTCGATATTAGCTGCCGTTAGCTCCTCACAACACGAGTTTGAAAAAATTTAGCGCTTTGCTCTATTCCTATACCACCCTAATTATCACAACCATTTCAGTAATGTTTCTTTATGGGATGATACAATAACAATAATAATATGTGCAAAAGAATTTATAGTAATTTATTTTGTGTGTATGCTCGCTGTTTTTCTCAAAGCCAAGATATTTGCTAAACGCTGTATTCAGAAAACCACACCAATCCCCAAAAGCTGGCCTGTCTTTCTTTTCCCTTTCTTTTCCCTGAATTTCGTCAGTTCTTTGTTTCAGTACTTTATAGGTTTAAATTTATATTTTTTTGCACACAAAGCGCATTGAAAATGTTTGAAGACGCTACATTTGCCGAGGTTATGGACGACTTGGCTAGGTAACCATCGTATGGCACAAAAAGGCAGAATTGGCTGGTTTGCGCAGCAGCAGCTTTCTGTATCTTCTGGATAGTGCTAATATTCTAATTTCGATATTTTTCGTACTGTGATTTCATGTGTAGTCGGTTTATTATTAATGTTCCAGAGGAGGAACTACAGGAGATTGCACGAATTTGTTTCCAGATAGAGCAAGCACATTGGTTTTACGAGGACTTTGTCAGGGAGGAGAATACGTCCCTCCCATCTATGACGCTAAAAACGTTTGCGGGACGAATGTTTAGGCACTGCCCATTGCTATCTCAGTGGGCACACGATTCAGAAACAGCGTACCAAACTTTTTTGGACTACAAGTTCAAGGTTCCTGTCTGTGGTGCGATTATCCTGAATCCTGCGCTTAACAAGGTGCTGCTTGTAAAAGGATGGAACTCACGTGCGAGCTGGGGCTTTCCACGCGGTAAAATCAATAAAGATGAGCCCGAATGGCAGTGTGCACAGCGTGAGGTTATAGAGGAAACAGGATTTGATATTCTGCCATATTTGGTTGAAAAGCACAGGATCGAGATTACGCAGATGGACCAAAAGGTTGTTCTATATATAATCACAGGCATATCGGAGAGCACAGAGTTTGTACCCACGACAAGAAAAGAAATCAGTCAAGTTCAATGGCATTGGATTGAGGATCTCCCATGTGGAGGCAGGTCTGACCGTATCCAAAGTAACAACTATCAGGCGTCAAAATCACCTGCTGACAAAGAGCATCGCTACTATTTAATCAAGCCGTTTATCAAAAAGATTAAGACGTGGGTGTCGAGACATCCAGAAAAGGTTGGGATGCCTGCCGTTGTTGTCAACCCTGATGGAAGACCGCCTGTGCAGGCCCCACGTGCTAATAATACTGGCGTTGATGATTCTAGGTCCGGATCTACGGTTCCTCTTGAGAATGGGTCCAATGTAATGTCTGTACAGGATCTGTTTAAAGCGATTGGCAAACAGCGGGCACTCGATGATGCAGATGGTGGAGGCGCGGACTCTTTGCCGAGGACTGCCTTTTCCGCTAATAGCAACGCAACTAGTGCCGGATCAGCTTTGCTTTTGCAGACATTGGTGGGAAGCGGGCAAAAAGACAAAGCTGCACCTATGTCGAATATTGTTGGACAAATCGGACTAACGTCAACATCAACGCAGAACGATAAAGGTTCTGTGAATGGGCAGTCCGTGCTAAGTAGCTTTTCATTTGATACGCAACGAATCATGACAGCATACAGGGCGGCCCATGGTGTGTGAGTTCGTTACGCCAAAACGGCTCTCGCGCCTGTTACTTATAATATATCTGCAGGTATATGCCTGCTTTTTGTGTTTGTGATATACATGGGATGGTTTTCAGCACATGCGGAAAAGGAGATATAACGGAGCTCGCTAGTCGTCAATATTTTGTTGTTTTGTTTGTAAATCTAGATATATTGCGAAACAGCCGAAATATAGCATATAACATTGTGTAAAAGGCCAAAAGTCCGAACACTATATCCTTCGCGCTGGTAGTGGCTGTTGTGCTGGCGCATTTTCAAGCGCCATATTCTAAAAGCCGGTAGACAGCTCTAGAGATGCTTAAAAGGAACATGGCGACAAAAATCAAAGAAAATGCTAAAAGGTGAAAATGCTCTGTAAGTAAGCATGTAAGCAGAGGCACCGATGGTGAGATACATAGAAGCGCAGTTGCTTCAGCTGGTCGTCTGTCACACCTGAAATGCATTCCTAAGCAATATTTTTTGTTTCTTTTGTTAGAAAAACGTTTGTGACGCATTAGAGCTGTCTGATGCATCAGTCGACATACTTGAACAATTAGTTATATTCTTAATATGTAGCATACCGGCTAATGCACTCGCCAGTGTTTCTGGTTTAGTGAGAGCAAACGTCGCAATTGCTTATGATAGATGGGCAAGAAGTCCCTTACATGGCACCAGCGGGAAATTAAAACGAATCAACGCCAGAGTCTCAGTGAATGAATGGTTTTAACAGGAAGATGTGTGGGGAGAAGGAGCGTCGGGGAAAGAAGAAAAACGAGGAGATTCGTCATCATTGTGCGGCTAGGAGGAGCGTGCGCTATATCCGTCCTATGAGCGGCCAGGACGATTGCGTGCTTTTAAAGTGCATGAAAGCAAGGCATTTTTGTAAAAAAAAAAAAAAAAAAAAAGTATATGCAATGAAAAAGACAAGATCCAGAACATACCACGCCAGATTACAAATCGAAAAGAGCAAGAGAATGGCTCAACAACAATTTGTCACGTCCGTAGTCTTTGAAAAAGAGGCGCTGGATGTGGTGTCTGCATGTGACCAAGTGGGCTTTTTTCTGGCAAAAGTTGGATTTGTAATGACAAAAGAAAACTCCCATGCGACCAAAAATAAAAAAATGGATGCATGCCTTGGGAAAAAAGGATCGGTAAAGAGCAACACAAATTGCGTCTTCAGCACCGTCCAACACACGTACTTGCCAATAGTGTCATAAAGTGGCAGTAAAATACAGCCACTGCAATTTCCGTCTCCCTAGCGCAATTCCGCCATTCTTGCCGCAAAAATAGTATTTAAGAGGGCTGGTATTCCTTGTCTTCCATTTCTGCTCTGTCTCAAACACCAACAGCCCAGACCTAGCTTTATCTTTCTCTCTTCCACTCTTTCATCTAATTTTCGTACAAACGAGTAGTGCGAAGCCTTTGTTTTCACAGAAATATCTTGTTTCTTAGTTCTGCATTTTGCCACTTGGGCACTACACGTTATCAGCTAGTCAACAAGCTAACCGCAGACTATACACTTCTTTCTTCGCCTTAATAACCAGCAATGTCACCAGCAAACGCAACAGCACGCTTTGGAAGCAGCGACGAGGGGATTGCTGTGACCCCAGCAAAGTACGGATTCGGCACGCTGGCAATCCACGCTGGGGCAGAGCCGGATGCAGCCACAGGAGCCGTCATTCCACCGCTTTCGCTGTCTACGACATTTAAGCAGAAGGCGGTCGGTGACTTTGTGTACGAGTACTCCCGGTCGGACAATCCAAATCGCGCCAACCTGGAAACGGCGATTGCTGCATTGGAGCACGGCAAGCATGGATTCGCGTTCTCGTCTGGTTCGGCGACCACAGCGACGATCCTCAACACCCTTGCGCCAGGCTCACACGTGATCAGCGTAAACGACGTCTATGGCGGCACGCATCGGTATCTCAACAAGGTAGCACACAGCGTGGGAATCGAGACGACCTTTGTTGATCTGGCTGATGTTGACCGGCTGCGCGACCACTTGCGCGACAACACGCGGCTGGTGTGGGTGGAGACGCCCACTAATCCGACGCTGCGGCTGGTGGATATTGCAGCGCTGGTCGAAATTGCGCACTCGGCTGGGCTGTATGTTGCGGTGGACAACACCTTCTTGTCGCCGTACTTCCAGAGTCCGCTGGATCTGGGCGCCGATATTGTTGTGCATTCGGCCACAAAGTATATCAACGGCCATTCCGACGTGGTCATGGGCGTGGCAGCAACCAACAACGATGCGCTGGCGTCCAAGATCCGCTTTCTCCAGAACGCCATTGGTGCGGTTCCATCGCCGTTTGATTGCTACCAGGCACAGCGCGGAATCAAGACGCTGCATCTACGGATGCGTCAGCACGCGCACAATGCCCAGCTGGTAGCCGAGTTCCTTGAGCAGTCGCCATTGGTTGATAGCGTGATATATCCTGGTCTGCCATCGCACCCGCAGCACGGACTGGCCAAGCGGCAGATGCGCGGATTCGGCGGAATGGTTTCCTTCCGGGTCAAGGGAGACACCAACACAGCAGACCGGTTCCTGCAGCGCACACGGCTGTTCACTCTGGCTGAAAGTCTTGGCGGCGTCGAGAGCCTGGCGGAGCTTCCTGCGCGCATGACGCATGCGGGCCTGGCACCCGAGGAGCGCAATGAGCTGGGCATTACCGAAAATCTCATCCGTCTGTCAGTGGGTGTGGAGGATGCGGATGATCTGATTGCTGATCTGGCTCAGGCCCTCCAAAGCGCTGTTTCTGAGAACGACAGCCTGATTGCTGCTCTCCCCATATAAAATGCATGGTCATTTTCTTTACTTTTCTCTCAATTGACGGACAGTAGTGGATGAGGGAACCTTTTTTGCCTTGTTCTTTTTTTTTTTACTTCATTTCTCTCCACTGTTTTGTCTCATAAATTACATTTTCCATCTATCAGTGAAAGAGTGTGTTTTTTGTTTGACAACTAGACAGAGAGATGCTTTGGACTCAGCAGCAAGCTGGCTGGCAGAAAGCTTCGGTCCACCTGATAGAAGGGCTTCGACGTATGGTAGTGAAAAGCCAATATTCGAGCACTTCTACACACAGAATCAGCCCAGCTGAGGCTCGAGAGAAGTTGGCAGGTATAAGAAGCGAGGATACGACAGCTGTCGACCACCTTGTAATAGGAGCGGGCGTGGTTGGACTGGCGGTTGGGCGGCAGCTATCGCAGCGCGCTGGGACCAGCACGCTTGTTGTCGAAAAGAACGAGCGGCTGGGAATGGAAACAAGCTCACGCAACAGCGAGGTGATCCATGCGGGAATCTACTATCCGCCGGACTCGCTGCGCACACGGCTATGCATTGAAGGCAAGAATGCGCTGTATGAGTACTGTACCCGCCACAATGTGCCGCACAAGAAGGTTGGGAAATGGGTTGTTGCGCAAAACGATGCCCAGGCTGAGTATTTGCATGCTCTGGAAGCGCACTGCAGGAACCTTGGTGTTCCGGCCGAGATTATCAGCGGGAGCCAGGCACGTCGCATCGAGCCCCAGGTGCACGCGGAAAAGGAAGTGCTTGTCAGTCCGACGTCTGGAATTGTAGATTCGCATTCATTTATGGCAGCGCTGCACGGAGACATCGTTGATAATGGCGGCGATCTTGCCTCCAGCTCATGCGTGATAGCAATCAGCGCAGATGGAGTTGGGGACGGCACTAGCTCTGGAAAGAACCGCAGGAGCGCTGGCGGCTATCGGGTCCTTATAGCGACCAGTGACCCAGATACACCGTTTATGGCCCTGCGTGCTGGCGTCGTGGTTAATGCGGCAGGACTCTGGGCAGACCGCATCGCGGGGCTGCTTGTACCTGACATGACACATCCATGGCACACACGGTACCGCCTGCGCTTCGCCAAGGGGAGATACTATATGTATACACCGCACGAGTCGTCGATCCGCGTGGAGCGGCTGGTCTATCCAGTTCCAGACAAAGAAATCACCTCACTGGGCACGCATCTGACAATTGATCTGGGCGGATCCATGCGATTTGGCCCCGATCTTGAGTGGGTATCGTCAAACACTGACTACACTACCAGCAACGACCCAGCACTCTTGGAAACCACTGCCTGCTCCATTGCGCAGTACTTGCCTGGTATTGGGGTGGCCGACCTAAGCGCGGCATATACGGGGATCCGTCCAAAGCTCCAGAGCCCGGGCGGCGTCTTCCGGGACTTTGTTGTCCAAGAAGAGTCAGCCGACGGGTTTCCGGGATTTGTCAACCTCGTAGGCATCGAGAGCCCAGGGCTGACGGCGGCGCTTGCAATCGGCAGAATGGTCGATCAGCTAGTTTAGGAGCTGTTGAGTTGATTCGCTCTCTGTGATCCAAATATGCTTAGATAATCTGTAGATATATTTTTTTTTGGCTGAAGAGCAAAATGGTAAACATTTTTTACTTTTCTCTTCTGCTTTCGCATTCTTTGGGCTATGCACAGCTTGAATCTTTCTTCGCTCTTGTTGTATTTATTCTTCTTTTATCTTCAATCAATTGCCTCTCACGGCTGTACATTAGCACCTACGTAAGAAAACATGGGAGACCCGGCAATGGTAGCTGTTTTGTACTACTGCCCATGCACCAACGTCATGAATGACCAGGCAGAGACCAAAGAAATGCCAAGGATGTACAAAAAGAAGAAAACCGACACAGATGACGATGATTCGGATGTGGAAATGAGCGAAAAGCAAGAAAGAGAAGAGAGCCAGGCTATCCCACCATTAGATCCAAGCTCTGCCACGCATGCAAAGCGACTGCTGCCGCTCTGCGCATCAACGATTGAATCCCTATACTACTGCGACGACTGCAGCGAGCTCCGGTGCACGCGATGTGTCATTGAGGAGCCAGCCGGGTACCATTGTCCGAACTGTCTTTTTGATGTGCCGTCAGCTAGTGTGCGTGGCGAGAAGAACTGCTGTGCACGAAATTGCTTCCAGTGTCCCATATGCACGCATGTCCTGTCTGTAGTTGAGGGCGACCGACGTCAGCTAAGCAGCAGCAGCAGTAGCTATAGCGGTGCTGCAGACGGAACAGCATTTGTGCTCTCATGCTCTGTGTGTCTATGGAACTCTGCGGAGATCGGTTGGACGTTTGAAAAGGCCACAGGAATATCTGCGCAGATCGAGCGCATGAGAGAGGCCAAGGACAGCACAAAGGAGTTTGCCAACCTGCTGGAGCACTGGCGAGCAGTACAGCGCGCCTCGGCAGCTGTATCGTCAGCAACAGCAATGGCGCGCACACGTGGTTCGGCGATGGTTGGAGGATCTTTTAAACACAGGCTGGGCTCTTCTGCCGCTTCCAATGTCGTTTCCGGGACTCATGCGCTTCGCATGTCGGCGGCTTCGACGGCAGCTGGCAATGCGGCGGTCCCCGAGTACTCTGCCGTTTGTCGCGTCGAGAAAGACCACGAGCATCTGAACCGACTCATGGCTCTCAAAAGTGCTGATTTTGTGCCGTACTCTGCGGATTCCCTGGTAAAAGAGCCGATGCGTGTTCGGCTGCACATGAAGGTGGCACGGCGGTGCAGACAATGCCACCATATCCTGATCAAGCCCGAGAGCAAGGCGCAGGCCACGCGCTTTAAGATCCAGCTGATGGCTGCAAACTTTTTGCCAACCATCACCCTGCCTGCTTTCTTGGCTCCGCAAAAGACCTCCCTCGCTGGAAGGAGGGACAAGCGAAGAAGAGCTGCCGTAGATTTAGCGCTTGGTCCGTTTGAGCCTGGACAATCATTCCCTGTAGCTCTCAGGCTTTCGAACCCACTGTACACTGAGATGCATGTCGCAGTGGAGGCCGCTTCATCCTCCAGCTGCGCGAGCGTCGATATTCCGACATCGGGATTCACGCTGCCGCCTTTTACCGAGCTCTGGGAATACGATGACGACGAGGATGACGACGACGTCAGCGATGGTGCAAGCGACAAGAGCAGCGTGTCCTCCAGCATGCGTGGCATTCTGGATCGCCAAGGCAATCGTGTGACTATCCAGCTCAACATCACGCCCCTGGTGCAAGCCTCCAGCCTTTCCATCCCGCTCCGTGTGACATGCTCCCACATAGATGACATCGACGTTGATGTTGATGTTGATGCCGATAGCTCCAAACCCGCTGGCAAGCAACGTGTTGTCAAGAGCTCCTTCTGGGTTTACGTTGTCCTTGGCGAGTGATGCTTCCCCCCTCTGGATTATCGAATCCATGGGTTCTGTGCAAACTGCTGTTGGAGACCCATTCATTAATCATGCATGTTCTTGGCCTCACTAGTAAGTGCAAGGTTCTTCATTTTTATGTCTATTGCAAACTACACAATGAACAATAATAGCGATTTGTGTGGATCAAACAAGTGACTCATTGGACATTAAATTATTCTATGCTTCGTCGTCATCCGAGTCCGATCCCTCCATCACAATGTCAGGGATATCATCATCCGAGTCGCTGCGATTGCCACCGTCTTGAGCTTCATGCTTGCTGACAGTGCTTCTGTCTTCGACAACTGTCGGCTTGACTTTGCTTGACTGTTGGGTCGTCAGCTCGTCGGTAGCTTGTGGATTCACTCGATTTTCGGGTAACAATTCTGTCTTGTTGTTAGCGCCCAAGTTTTCATCCTGAGGCGATGATGATAATGAACTGCGATGGGCGGCAGGTCCGTTGTCTATTGACAATGTGATGGTGCCTTTATCTCCATGGCTAGTAGATCTCTTGTGCCGTTTATTGGGCTCTCCCTCACTGGCTACGTCCCCATCTTTCTCATTAGCTGCCACAAGACTGATATCCATGCGCTCTGTTAGCGGGCTGTTGAGATGCGCATCCGCAAGCGCAGCACTAAGTCCAGAATCAGCTCCAAATATGTTCCGAGGTACTTGAGCTTTAGCCTCTACGCCAGCATCTGTGTCTGGGCCACGAAGCTGCGCAGGTAGTCGTGAGTGTATAATAGGCTCAATCGCCATCAGGGCGTCTCCGCAGATCGCACGCACCTCTGCAGAGCGGTCCTCGAGTCCTGCTGTGAAAACAGCAAGCGCATGCGGTACAATAGCCTTCCTCCATGGATCAGGCGATAGAACTGATACCTGCAAGCATCTGCACAGAAGTGCCCTGTAAGGCGCATCCAACTGGCGACTAGCGCGTGGAGTATCAACGCTGCCACCGACCATCTCAAGCATCAATAGTTCCAGGATCCGGCTATCGAGCTGTGTACGCATTTCGGTGTCAATGACAGTCGGCGTATGCTCCAGCAAAGCTTGCACCGCATTAAGTGCCGCGTAAACCACATCTGTGTACTGAATCTGCATGCGACCTCTGGAGGATTGGTCGTCGGCTATCTGAACCACCCCTTGCTTCTGCAATTTAGCAGAGCCTCGCTTCTTAGATGTTGTTAGCCCACTAGCGGCGCTTTCGAGGTTGACTGTTGCTTTTCTTGTCATTTGTGCCTGTGTGTCTCCAATAATAGTTGAAAGAATCTCTCGTGGAAGACACACTACAAACCCGTAGCCGTACCTTTCCACATAGAGTCGGATAAGGGAATACAATGCAACAGTAGTTGTTGGGCTTGCGATGCTGGCCGTGCTAATAGTACCAACTGTTCGAGCCACGTACGCCAGGAACGGATACATACCGCTTTCCAGTGCGAAGACGAGCATCGCCAGCATCCGGATCGCCTCTCTGTGTAGTTGAGGCGCAAGCATCGGCACAACGCCGTGCTCTGCACGGGGCGTCTTACTGGTCTCGACAAGCATCGGTGCCAGAACAAGCTTGGATACAACCCTGACAACGTTGTCTGCAGGGATCGGGACATCCGCATCTAAAGGCCGCGTAAACAATGCAACGAGTAGACTGGTCATTCTCGAGATCCGGTCGGCCGCCTGTGGCATGCCGATAATGAAATTACTATCGAGCACAGGCAAATTGAATGCCTGGACAGAACTGGTTTCCCTTGCCGAGTCCTCCACGCACAGTATGTGGTCGATGCAGTGCTGGATTGTACCAAGAGTCAGGTTCACTGTCTGGAACCATTTATCTTCAACCTCTGCTTTGCCCCCAACCGCGCACAGTGTCGCCATGCACTGCGCAACGCGCCTACATGCGGCTGTCTTTATCTTTGCTGTTGGATCCCCGAGTATCCGCAGGCACAATGCCTCGGTCTTTGCGGCCAGTGGGCGAAATAGCGTAGGAAACCAGCACGCTGAATACATCAACGTTTCGAGTGCGCCTTCAGTGGACTCTGAGCTTTGTTCTGCCAGCGCCAGTACGGCCTGGTTGATACGCGGAACCTGGGGGTTGGCAATCTCGCGGTGCAAAATCGGCACTTCGCGCACAACATCCATGAACACAAGGGCTGTTTGTAGTGCTGCCTCGGTGACAGAAGCCATATCACTCTTACTCAACATCCCTACCACTGCCGTGGTCCACTTTGCTATGTTGTCCGTCAGGATTGCTGGTGACTGGAGCGCCGTCTGCTTCATCAGTATCGCCCCAGCTACACGCATATCGGGCGTCTTTCCGGCTGCAAGGGAATTGACCCGTGCTATCCACTTTTGCAAAGCCAGATCATAACGTCTCGCTGTCTCCGCGTTGACACCCAGCGCTCCAATGTAGCTAAAAAGCCTTTGTGAGAGCACAGTTTCGATCACAGTGCTTATATTCGCTTTGACTGCCTCAGCATTCGCCAAGTATGTATTGGTTAAAAGCGACAATGTGCGCTCGGCGCAGAGAACGCGCGAATCCATCTTCCTTTGTTACTACGACAGACGCCCTTCCAGATTTATTACAAAAATAAAACGAATTTGTCCACTATTGGAGTGTTTAGGAGAAGAGAGTTTGACAAGTATTATTTATTATGGCCATTTTTTGCTTGTGTATCGAATATCAAAAATTGTATTTTTTCTCTTAGTACAAAAGTGATCAGATCTGTGGATCGGATTAGCGCTACTAGAATACCAGATGACGAGACGGGGCTTTCCTGCCAATTACAGCAAGATTATGACGGCGTCTAAGCCATTGCAGCAACCTTACCTCGTCCGACAGCTGCAGACGGGTGCGATTGAGCAGCCGCCTCAAGGATTCATGATCCTTCTTCTCCTCGACGGAAACACTGCTGTTTGGTCTGGTAGTGCGCTCACGGACAGAAATGAGGAACTGGGCCTCCAGACTGCCTGCAATAGCCCGTAGCCGTTCTACCCGCACTAGCTGCTTCTCATAGGAGTACCGCAGATCCCCAAAAAGTATTGTGGCAGCAGTGTCAGAGGACATTGTTTATTAGTCAGGCCGATTATAATACGAGGGTGGATGTATGTGTTTTAACGTTTGCTTGTGCTGTCAAACTGCACTTGCCGAATACGAGTGACTGCGAAAAGATGGTTGCCACAGAAAACTATAAAGTTTCACGAGGTGAGTTGAAAATTTAAAAAGAAAATGGAAATATAGATGCCGGACAACTTTGGAGTAGATGCTGGCAGGCTATGGTAACTGGTATTTAAATGCAAGCGCGATCGGTCTGATACAGCAAGACCAAGAAGAGAAGTGGCATAATGGGCATTTGTTTGCTTGTTTTTTTTTCTTTATTTTTCTTCTCAATGAACCAAAGTTACAATTGTATTGCATTAACTTGTTTTTTATTGTTGGCTGTGGCGGATATCGCAGTCAGCTAGAGAATAAAAAAATCCAACAGCTAATCTGCATATGCATTTGTTTGGCTGAAACGACAAAACAATGGAAAAATCACAACAAACCCGGTAGGAATAAGAAGCTACGGATGGCTTGTGGCTGAACAGCAACAACATGAAACACGTTGGACAGACACAACAAACCCCCTTGCTATGGAGCGTTTCGATACAAATAACGCAGTCTCAGCCAGCTTTTGTTTGCGTTACGGATTGAGCAGTAAGTATACGAAAAAGTTACCCCGTCACCAACTATATTGATAACAAGCATTAAGATGCATTTTTGTTGTGGGGGTGGAGATTTAGATTCTAGTGTTGCTCGTGTGCGCAGTAGGTTGTTCTGGTGCCAGGCAAAACAGCATATGTGCAATGAGGACCTTGAAGAAATACTAACACAGCTACTATGATGACAGCTGGCCCTATAATCTATTACCAAAACAAACAAACAAGCAAACAGTAGTAATTTTCAGATATTAAAGTATCTTATTGCAAATAAGCTGCAGTAACATAACCCATTTTCAGGCCGTTGTCTTGTGCTGGCACCGATATCGCGCCATTTGTCAAAGTAACTCTTTCAACAGTTACATTCCTCGTTTTGATTATGACAGAAAAGTCCAATATTGCTAGACAAAATGCTAAATAATATCTTTATTTTGGAACATACGCCATTCTGAAAAATATATTAATAGAACAACAATAAACACACGAGTTTGAGCAATGTTGTTGCCAAATAGCATTTAGTCCAACTGAGTGAAGACGATTGTTGTGTTTTTATGAATAAAGCCAGAAATATAAAAAGTTTGAGTTTGGCGCTTGGCACACAATGTACTGCGCCTTTGATTTAAAAATAGCAGCAGCATTCTCATCGCTCAATTCACGAACACCCGCCTACAATGGCCTTGCATGTGCTGGATTGGAACACACAATAAAAGACTTTAGGCGGAATTATCTGCCGTAATTCGACGCGATATCTTGCATGCACGCATAATTGCGAAGAGTTAAGTGAAGGCATATAAAATAAAGATAGAGAAGGTTTACAGAGAAAAAAACCGAGCCCCATTACCACCGACCCTTGCGTTTACGTTATACTTTATGCGTACAAACAACGAGCCACATGCTTATTCATTGAGCACTTGGCCTGAGAAAATAAAGCCCACTCCAAACGTATCGAATAAAAAGAACAGCACATACATCTTCCGCTAAACCAAACCATCAGCAGATACGGAAAGTGCTCACAGAGCGTATTGTCAGCGCCGGCGCCTAGAAGTGGGCTTGGGGTTGGCCTCATCCTCTTTCGCAGGCGAGCGCTGACGCTTACTCGAACGTCTATCAGAAGGTCTATCGCCGCCGCGGCCTGCGTTGCTGTCGCGGGCACGAGACGATGTGCTCTCTCTACCATCACGGTCGCGCGTCTCCCGTTCCCGGCTATGTTCACGGCGACGACTAGATCTCCGCTGGTCGGGAGTGCTTCTGTCGCGCGAGCTTTTGCTTGCTTCTTTCCTGTGGTCGGTGTGGTCCCTCTCGCGCTCGTGGCGGGATCTGCTGCTAGCCCTTGTGCTGTCCCTATCGCGAGTTCTGTGCCGCGATTCGGATCTCTCATGGCTGTCATGGCGGCGGGATAATGTCTGTTTCGACTCACTGTCCCTGGGCTTTTCGCGCGGATCTGGATCGCGGGAATCGTGATGCATGGCCTGCTGCTGCTGCTGCGGGTTCTGGGGTCTTGGCATACTGCCAGTGTTAGCGAGGACAGGCCGTGGACGCATTGCTTGCGGGTTCTGGGGCATAGGCATCCGCCCGTTCATCTGCATATGCATTTGCATCTGGATCTGCATCTGCGGCGTCATCGCGCCCGCAGGCATGTTGCGCTGGGGCCCACCCATACCTGGAGGGAGGTTGTGTCCGGGGAAGTACCCAGGAGGCATGCCCATTCGCATCTGCTGCTGGTTCTGCTGGTGGTACTGAAGCTGCTGCTGTGGCGTCATAGCCATGAGATTTGGCGGTGGCTGCTGTCTGCCAGCCATATGCTGCATCGCACTGTCGTCCTTTCCTGGCTGTGTCGATGAGTCGCCCTTAGATTTGTCCTGGGCCGATGCAGCATCACCATCGTTGGAACTCAAGGCCTCGCCATCGGCACCTTGCGGTTTACCGCTGCCCTGGTGGCCTTGCCCTACCCGCATATACGGGGGCACTGAACCTGGAGGAAACATGCCCCCGGCCATTTCTGGGCGAAACGCAGGATTCATCATGGCAGAATACATTGCTGGATTTGCCATGGGCATACCGCCGCCCTGCATCATCATCATAGCTGGCGGAATCATCTTGCGCACGTTAAATTCTGTGCGTAACTGCCTCTGCTTTAAACAGTACAGTTTCCAGGTTTCCTCATTAAACCCAAAGTTAAAATAGTCAGTAATATCCGCGCCCGGCTGTCGCCACGGCTTCTCATCAAGCATGTCCAAATCAATTTTGAACATATCCATGCTATTAATAAGCGGCACTGTCACCATATCAATCCTATCTACACCACCAGCAAGCAAAGATTGTAGGCTGCCATCCTTCGATCTGTCATGATCATTGGAACCATCAAGGATCGTTCCGTCCTTCTCGTTGGGTTCCTCCATAACAGATGGATCCTGGGCACTGGCTTGCTTATTTGCATCGGCACCTCCAGGTTCCAGAATAATTTCGAGGTCTTCATCGTCGCTACTATCACTTGAGCCTGCGCTATCAGACTCATTGGCATCCGAGCCGCCGGTATTGTTGTCAGCATGTTTATCCTTGCCTTCGGGGTTATCCTCTAGGTCGCTATATGCCAGCAGATCGTCGTTAGCGGCTTCATCGCCGTTGCTGACAATACTGTCTTCAATCATATGTGGCTTTGGGCTAGAAAGCAAATATTAAAAAATAACAATTCTTAGTTGCAATGACTGTAATCACGACAATTCAACTGGTCTCATTCTACACAAATAACCTAAATACCTTTTGTCCGATGTTGCATCCGCGTTCTGGTTGTCAGAATCGCCGTAAATAAACGCGTCCTCGGTCTCCATTCGATCCGACATTTTTGCCGTATTATGAATGGTAGAGAAATGCAGCCCCTAAAACAGTACGATGAAAAAAGTATAAAAATGTAAGTAGTTGCGTAAAAGGAGTAGAACGGTTGGCACATTCAAACGACAATAAGGAGAAAGTTTGAATTTAGCATAACACTTTGGACTTTTTAAAAAAGCACGAATCATGCTGCTGCAGTGCCCATTAATCTGATTGATTTACTAATCAACAGACAGCAAGAGCGTAATCAAAAGCTGAAAAGAAACCCCAGCGCAGTAACAGAATGGCTGAATCAACTGTAGCAAGGTTAATTAATGTAAACAAAGTTCGATATCCACAGGAAGCAGAATAACTCGCGCCATCACTCTCAACTGTCTATCTTGTTATTAATGCCATTTCTTTTCCCGTTAATTTGCAGCAGCGGTTCTCTCGTTACTTTGTTTCCTCTTATTCGCTTTCGCGTTCACCAAAGCAAACAATAGCACTCTAGCATGGGAGATCATATTAACGTGGCCATACGTATCCGGCCACCAAACCAGCGCGAGCAACGCTCGTCAGCACAAGTTCTGCTGCCATGGACGGTTCAGCGAGACACCATTACCCAGCGTTTGAACTCGGATGGACGTGTTTCCAACGGTAACTCCTTCACCTTTGGTAAGCTCCCTTCTTTTTGTCTGCGTCAATGATATGCGCGTCTTTCTGTACACACAAGTTACTAGATGACTGGTCCAGTAATATTCTCTATCCGAATACTAATGGCCATGTTATGCTTTGAGCAATTCCTTGGTTTTCTTCTTCTTCCTTGTCTGCTGAAGCTAATTGTGTGTGAACCCTGCGTCCCTTCTTTAGACAGAGTATTCGACCAAAAGGAGAACACACAAAGGGTTTATGATGATGTTGTCAAGCAGATCATTGTATCATCAATGAACGGGTTCAATGGAACCATCTTTGCATACGGCCAGACCTCTTCGGGAAAGACTCATACAATGCATGGCAGCAACACTGAACTTGGAATTATTACGCGTGCAGTTGGTGAGATGTTTCGGATCGTGGAATCTGACCCTGACCGCGAGTACCTTATCCGCGTGTCTTTTCTGGAGATATACAACGAGATTTTGCGCGATCTGCTTGAGCCGAGCAAAACCAACCTAAAAATCCACGAGAACGCAAGGCACGAGATATTTGTGGGCGACTTGTCCGAACACATTGTTTTCAACGCGAACCAGGTTGAGGAGGTCTTGCAAAAAGGTGACCGCAACCGCCACATTGCCGGGACAAACATGAACGAAAGAAGCAGCAGGTCTCACACAATCTTTCGCATTGTCATTGAAAGTCGCGAAAAGGCCGATGCAGAAGGCGAGGATGTCGCCGATGGCGTGAGCCAAGCACATCTGGCAAAGCGCCAGCAGCGTTTAAGCACGGGCAGCGCAGAGGAATCCGCCGAGTTTACCGGTGCAGTCAAAGTCTCTTGCCTCAATCTAGTTGATTTGGCAGGCACAGAGCGCGTTGGCCAGACTGGCGCTGAAGGCCAGCGACTGAAGGAGGGCGCGCATATAAACAAGTCGTTGATGGCGCTGGGTACAGTGATTGCCCGCTTGTCAGAGGAAGGCGGAGACAAGGGTCACATCCCATATCGCGACTCCAAGCTGACACGTATTTTGCAGCCATCAATTGGTGGCAATGCAAAAACCCTCATCATTTGCACCGTAACTCCCTCCCCTGACTATGTCGATGAGACACTCTCGACGCTGAAATTTGCTTCGCGTGCAAAGACTATTGAAAATAAGCCGGAAGTTAACGAGGAGCTACGCGGGGACGCTCTATTGCGAAGGCTCAAACGTGCAAGCGAACTGGAGAAGGAGGTTGCTCAGATGAAGGATATTGAACGGAAAAAGCTCAAAATTGAAGCGGACAACGAGCAGCTGCTGCGCCAACTTTGGAAGTCTCAAAAGGAGCGTGAGCGGCTTCAGAAGGAACTTGAGATACAGCAGACCAATATGTTTCTCCCCAAAAGCAACGAGAGCAAGAGCGTAGGTGAAGCAATTCTATCCATTCGCCGCCAAACATGGTTTCCTGGCCTTCAAAAGCCGCTTGTTGACAGTGGAAATGGGGCAAATAACGGATCCTCAACAGCTCATTCCCCAGCAGGCGTCGGCGAAAAGAACATGATGCCCATGGATACTGATGATGTTATTACTCCCCGTCATAGCATCGATGGCAGTCAATGTGGCAGTGGTCAAAGCAGTGTCACTAACGGTTCCGGACAGACTAGTGGAGACAATAGCTTGGTTGGCCCGCATTCAGAATCAACCGCTTTTGACCCGGAGTTCAACCAAATAATTGCCGACAAGCTTGAAAATCTTGAGGCAAGCAACGAGCGATTGCAACAGCAGCGCGACGATCTCACAAAGGCGAACAGTGATATGGAAGGAACCATCCAGCAGGTCATGCGAGAATACAACTTGTTGCTTAAAACGTTGAATCAGCTAGCAATGGCGGACACAATTCCTCCATCGCCTGCAAGGCCTATTGCTGCAAACTCGCACCAGATTCAGCAGCAACCTCACGAGTTGGTGCAGATCCGTCGCAAATTACGTGCTCTAATGACGACAATTGATGCCTCGCAAAAGCAATGCCAAAAGTTTAGGTCCCAGCGTCCCGAGGCTGAGTTCCTAGAGTTGGAATTACAGTCAGTTAGAGAAACGTTAGTCCAAAAAGAAGAACAACTGGTTGAAGCTTTGCACGAATCGGATGATATATTCGGCAAATTCACCGAGTTGGAATTGAAGCTTGTTGAAACAGAGGATTCTTGCCATCGTTTGCGCACGGAGCTGGAAACAGCAAAGGGTGATGAACACGTTCTTGCAGAGGAACGAAATAGACTGCGGATGGAATTGGATGACGAACGTCGGAGATTTAACGAGCTGACGCGTGCAAACAAGGAGAACATTGACCAGGCTCTTGCGAAAGCCATGTCAGAGCATGCTGTAATTGTAGAATCGTTGCAAGCAACTATTTCTGAACAGTCGCAGGAACGCGAGTCATTGCAAAAGCAGCTGGAAGATGTCCGGCAGTCCTCATCCGATTTTGAAAAGCGTGTCTCTGATACAAACAATGAGCTAGCGGTGGCTTGGGATCAGATTAGCAAACTGACGGCTGACTGCGAGATCCTTTCGATGGTTCGATCGGAAGCTGCCAGGAAGGACACGGACTTACATCAACTCACAGAACAGCTTCGAGATGCGCGTGACACACTCGCGGAGTCCAGTCTTAAGATTTGTGACATGGAAGCCAAGCTTGTGGAGCAGAGCAAGGAGCTCGAGCTTAAGACAGCTGAATGCGACGAAAATGCTTGTAGCGTGAGCCAATTGTCAATATCTGTTGAACAGCTAGCACGCCAGTTGGGCGACCGGGATGCTCAAGCGACTGCTGAAGTTAGCAAAGCACAAAAAGAACTTTGTGATATTCGTGATTCGCATGCTATTGAAAAGCAATGTCTAGAGTCGTTAGCCGAGGCACGCGCAAAGGATATTGGCGTGCTACAGCAAACGGCTGACACGCTTTCAAAGCAACTTTTGGCTGCAGAGAATGAAAGACAGAGGCTTACTTTGCAAATGGCTGTTAATAGCGACCAGGCTGACACGGTTTCTGCACTTTCAAAGGAGGCAAAAGAACTCAGGAATTCAATTGCTTTGCTCGAGTCATCAGGCGAGCAGCTTAAAATTTCGATTTCAGAAAAGCAACAGCAATTGGAATTATTAGCCTCGGACAAGATGCAGCTTAACACAAAGGTCTTGGATTTGGAATCTCAGAATGCGGATATCTGGGAGCGTGTGTCAGAGCTAACTGTCGTCAACAATGAACTTAACGATAAGGCTTCTGGCTGGGAAAGTTTTTCCGCAAAACGCGAGGAGCATATTGTTCAGCTTGAAACAATTGTCAGCGAGCTGACCAACGAACGCGATTCTCTTCAGACAACACTTGAGACTACGTCAGAATCGCACAGGCTTGCTATGGTTGAGTCAGAGCAGATGGCTGCGCAGATTCAAGATGACCTTAACGCTAGAATTATGCGCATCGATATTCTGGAGTCAGAACTTCAGAAGAGCCAAGAGTCAAATATAGCCACCAGTACCAGCAATGGCAGCTTGACAGCGAAGACGGCAGAATTGGAAACCGCGTTATCTGAAATGCGTAGCAAGGTTGTTAGCTTGCAGAAAGAATTCGACATCTTGCAAACCAAATACCAGGCTCTTCAGAATGAGAATCACACAATTCGGACAGATTACGAGACGAAACTTTCAGCGACAAGTGTTGAGATTAAAGCTAGAGATAATCAAATAGCTGAGCTTTCAGAGCAGCTTTCGTCGACGAAATCTGAACAATCACAGCAACTGGGCGCTGCAAATGATCGAGAAAGTGCCATTCGAGATAGCGCAGCCCAACTTGAAGCAAGTCTAGAGACTTTCCGTTCCCAATTCGCGGACTTGCAGATGGAGAACGCCGAAATGGACAAGAACATGAAGTCTCTTTCTCAGCTTAATGTGGAGTTAGGAGAAAAGCTTGAATCTAAAGATATTGCTATAGCCGATCTGAAGGTGCGCATGGTATCACTGCAAACCACAGTGGATTGCATTTGCCGCGAGAAGGATGAGGCGATACAGCTGTGTGATTTGGTCAGACAGCAGTTATCAAACGCGGAAGAGCGTGCAAAGAAGCAAGTTGCTGAGCTGGAGTCTGTTGTGGGCTTAAAGAGCCGTGAACTTGAAGATACACATCTTGCTAAGGATGCATTGGCTCATCAACTCGAGTTGTCGGATACGGAAAAGATCAAGCATTCAGAGCACGTCACATCCTTACAGAACGAGTTGGATTCCAAGGTCAATTGCATATCCCAGCTTTCGCGCGAGCATGAGCTGCTTATATGTAGCATGAAACAGGAGCTTAGTGACCAACAACTACAAATGCAGGACCAAATCGATCAGAAGAGCAAGATGGCAAAGCTTGCGGAAGAGTCGCAAACAGCGCTTCAGCTACATCTGAGTGAATTGCAGCTGAAATACGAAAGTAATTCACGGCTGCTTGAGGAGGCTGAAAGATCCAAGGCCGAATTGCTTAGAGAGTTACATCTGCAGCAGGAGATTTCTGCGTCAGCAGATGATTCGAAGCGCCAAATAGCAGATATCCAGGAATCTCACCATGCTGCGATTCTAATGCTTAAAGACAAGATGAGTGTAGTCGAAGCTGAGAGAGACTGCTTGGTTGATTCAATGCAGAGTACGGTTGCAAAATTAGATGCAGCAAACTTGGAGCTGGCGAGTCTACAAGAGACGAATCTGGTATTGCAGAGAAATCATGAATCGACGGCTAGGACCAACGCCGCGGCCATGGAATTGGTAGAGACTCGTAAAGGCGAGTTGGAGTCCGAGTTGAAAAAGCTTCAACAGCAGCTTTCAGAAATGGGGACACATAACAACGGACTTCAAGCTAAGATGGCTTGTGCAGAGAAGCAGAACGCACAGTTGTTGTCGAAGCTAGAAGGCGCTAATGCGGCTCTAGAGGATGCGAATTTGCTTGAGAGAAGATTGAAAGAGCAGACTGCTCAGTTAGAGTTGGATCTTGAAGACCAAAACGCATTGCTAAAAGACTCTAAAGCGCAACTTGCCAGTGCCTGTAGCGCATCGGCCGAAAAAGAAAATGGTATTCTGGCTGAAACTGAGGGCCTACGTGCTCAACTGCAGATAAAGGCTAGCCTGGTTGAGGAGTTGACGCAGAGTCTCGACAAAGGTCGTCAAGATATGCTGGATGTTTTGTCAGAACGCGACAATCTGAAATCAGCATGCGATGACTTGGCTGAACGAGCAAAGGAGACACAAACGCAGCTTGAGCAAAGTGTATCGGAGCTGAAAGAGCAGATAACCAGCAAGTCAATCGAAATTCAGGAGCTGGAATTGGCACTCGAGGGCGCAAACTCCATTGTGGCGGCTTCTCAGAAGAACGACAGCGAGAATGAAAAGGACATGGTTAGAGAGCTCTCTGCACAGGTTAAAGTGCTAGCTGAGGAGCGCGACGGAGCACATGTTGACGTGGAAACCCTCAAGGGTATGATGACGGAGCTTGCGCGTGTCAAGGACCAGGATATCTCTGAGCTAGAAGACAAGATTGCGCAGCTTGAGGACCTTCTTGATACCAGTGTCAGAGAATCCTTGGAAAAGGATGATGCAGTCCAAAAGTCTATGGCGATCGCCGCTAAGCACGGTGATATGTCTGAGCATGCCAAGTCCGAGCTTGATATGATAATTACCAAGCATAAGGCGACTGTGGATAGTCTGACTGAAGCGCACAACGAAATCCAAGCAAGGCTTGAAAGGGCGCTTGAGAATGCGGAAAAGTTGCATAGGCAAAATAATAGTGCTAACGCCGAGCTGGAGAAGATTCGCAAAAGGTTTGAGGGCGTTGATATTGAACTTTACGAGTCGCTTCCAACGTCCCTTCGTAGCATTGTAGCAGACATGCGCCAGCTGCCTGGTTGTCAAGGCATGGCTGAAACCTTGTTAGCAAATGGAAGCACGTCTGATGGCAATAGCGAACTTTTGGAGTCAGTTCGCAATCTCCTGGCGACAGCCATTTCTGCTGGCACAAAGGAGAGGGTTTCCGAGTCGGAGTTGTCTGATCAAGTACAACTGGCAAGTGAGCTTGAGCTTGAGCTTGAACGGTTGCGTGCGCTTAATGAGAAGCTTGACAAGAAGAGTAGGATGTTAATGGACACATACAAGCACGACATGAGCACTCTGCGCATGGAAGAAGAGAGCCAGCGCCAGCATGCAGAGAGACTCCGCGACGACCTGGATAAGCAGTCTATTCGTGCAAAAGAACTTGAAAGAGAGTTGGCAAAGGCCCACCGTGATCTTGAGAAGCAGTCAGAGCAGCATAATTCGATGATTGCGAAAGCAAGCAAAACTGCCAAAGACGCAGCTGTGTCTCCAAGGACGCCCGCCAGGTCGACAAGCCATGTACATGATGAACGCGCAGCATTCTTTTCGACGACTCTTGGTGCTGTTGAAGCACAAAAGACTGTGTCTCAAAAGGCCGAACTGATGCGCCTGGCGTCACATGGTATGCCTGCAACGTCTAGCAACAAACGTACACATCTCTCTTTAAAGGAAGCCGATGATCAGTCACCAGCAAGGATGTTGTCGCCGCTGAAATCAAGCGTTCTCAACACAAGAGTCAACAGCACAAATGAGGATGTGCAATCCGACAAGTATCCGCCTCGCAAACGAACCCCCACTGCTGCCTCTGCTGCTTCTTTGGCAGAAAACGCACTGGAACCGACACCAGGAGTCAAGGCGGAGCCGGTGCGAGCCAGGAGCAGCTATGGAGATCGTCGGCGCATCAGACGCAATCAGCAGCCTCTACGCAAGGACGGGCTAGAAGACCAGGCTGCAGAGCAATGTGTGCAGCAGTAATTACTTTGTTTGAATTTTAGCCATCGATTGATGCGGCTCTTCCCCGCAATAAAAGACCTCTGGATTGCAACAATGGTCTGGACTTTTTTTCTTTCTTGCAGACTGTTTCTTCTATAACAACGCACAATTTTGCTTGTTTTTTCTCCCGCGTTTTCAATATTCAGCAAGTAAATTTCATGCAGTGCTTTAAGAACCATATTCCTACCATGTAACGCTCTATCTACCCCTGCTCTCTCTTCTATCCTGCAACAATGTTGGCCGTTTGCGCGCGCCTTCTTCGGGGGGGGGGCTCGCAGTAGCGCTTCTTTTGTCTTTGACTCCAGCAGAAATGCGGGGGTTGGAAGACTTCACTCAAATGCCACACTCTCCAGTTTGCCAAGAAAATGAAGCAACACAACATATTTGAGGTGTGACAATCCAAGCAAGGCCCCTCTGCTCATTCCAAGGCACGTGCAGCCAATAAAGAAATGAGTGGCTTTTATTTGCCCACATTTTGAACCTTATTTCTTTCACGTTGTCCCTGAATGGGGTGGCCCGCTCCCTCTTGTTTCTCAATGATCCCTCAATCCCAGTTTCTTATTTTAACTCTGTTTACCGCTTTTTCCCTGCTGTCTTGAATTCCGTTCTTTTTTTACGTTTATATATACTTTGTTTAGCGCTCGCACCTAGAAGAACGCTGCTTTGCCCATTTGTGTGCAGCCAACACACCTCATTCTGCAGATGGACTCGCATAAATTGAAGTTGCGTGGGCGACACGGCGGCGGCAGTGGTAACAGCAGCGACAGCGACGAAACACTGCCTCTTGTAAGCGAGGAGTATGCATACGGCCAGAGGTCGCGCGAGCCAGCGGCCGAAGGGAGCAGGTCCTATGTGATGGATATTCCACTGACGCCTGGAAAGACATATGGGGCGTATCCTGTCAAGAAATCGTGGAAGGCGAGTGAAGCAGAGAGTTTGACCGATTTCTCGGCAGTCAGCTTTGAGTCTGGGATATTGTTTGGACTGATGCGCAGCCGTGATATAGTGATTACGGGAGTGCTGACACTTGCGTCACTGGTAACCAGACTATGGTTGATCGGGCGGCGACCGAACGTGACGTGGGACGAGGCGCACTTTGGCAAGTTCGGCGCATACTACATCAACCACACATTCTACCACGATGTGCATCCGCCGCTGGCGAAGATGCTGGTGGGACTGGCGGAAGTATTTGCCAAGCACAACGGATCGTTTGACTTCAAGTCTGGCCGAAAGTACCCCGACCATGTGAACTACACGCTCATGCGGGTGCAGCTCGCCCTCTACGGAGTTGCGCTTGTGCCGCTTGCCTACATTATCTGTCTTCAGGCACACATCAGCCGTCCGATGGCCGTTCTGGCGGCATGCTTTGTTCTGTTCGATAATGCGCTGTGCGTGATGAGCCGGTTCATTCTTCTGGACGAGCCGCTGCTGTTCTTTACAGCCACGACGCTGTGCTGCGCGGTGACCTTCCAGAACGTCAACAAGCACGGCGAGGCGTTTTCGCGTAGATGGTGGGCGTGGCTGCTGATGACCGGCGCCTCGCTTGGATGCGTGATGAGCTCCAAGTGGGTGGGCTTCTTCTGCGTTATCATGGTTGGCATTGCCACCATCGACGATCTGTTCCGCAAGTTCTGTGCGCTGATGCCGTGGGAGGAGTACATCCACCACTGGTGCGCACGGATCATTGCGCTTATATTTGTCCCGCTGCTTGTGTATACGGCGTGCTTCTGGGTGCACTTTTCTCTGCTTTACAGGACGGGCACCGGCGACCACAAGCTCTCATCCAACTTCCAGGCCGGCTTGAAAGGCAGCATGCTGAACGAGCAGCCTTACGACATTACATACGGGGCCTTTGTTGACGTGCGGGCTGTTTACAACGGCCCAGGCCTGCTTCACTCGCACGTGCACACATATCCGTCAGGATCGCGACAGCAGCACGTTACATGCTTTCCGCACCGAGACACCAACAATGTGTGGCAATTGCAGAAGGCGCGCGGCGTGAAGACTAACTACACGGTGGATCCTATTGCGTTTGTGAACGACCAGGACATCATTCAGCTTGTGCACAATACAACGGGAGCCACTGTCAGGGCCGGCAATGAGTTTATGGCACCAATGACCTCTGCGCACTATGAGGTAGCCGCCGAGAATGTCACCACCACCACCGAGGAGGGTGCTACCAACTGGCGCGTCGAAGTGGTCAAGCAGAAGCACTCTGGGCGCAAGGACAAGCGAGTACACGCAATGACAACGGTATTCAGGCTGCGCCATGTGGAGACCGGGTGTCTGATGCGTGTTGGGTCACGAAGGCTGCCAAAGTGGGGCTGGGGCCAGTCGGAGGTGACATGTCTGCCAGATCCGACAAAGAAGAAGGACATCCGCAGCAGCGATGTGCTGTGGTACATTGAGCGCAACAGCAACAAGCGGATGGAGAAGAGCGACTTGTCAAGGTATGTGAAGAGTAGCTTCCTTGTAGACATGGTGCAGCTCAACATCGAGATGGCCAAGACAAACAACGCGCTGTGGCCAGACGTTAACAAGTACAGTGCGCTCGAAAGCAAGCCGTGGTCGTGGCCCCTCCTGATCCACCCGATGCGCATGGTGGGCTGGAATGACAAGACTGTCAAGTACTACGAGATTGGAAATCCGCTTCTATGGTGGGCGTCTGCGCTAGTGTGCTTTGCCTATCCCTTCCGTCTGCTGTATCTACTGGCCCGCATGAAGCGCAAGTGTCCGCTATGGCGTCCAAAGGAGCTGCTCGAGTTCTGGGACAATTCCAAGTTCCTGTGGGGCGGATGGGCCCTGCACTACATCCCGTTCTTTCTAATGGGTCGCGTCACCTACATCCACCACTACCTGCCTGCGCTGTACTTTGCTCTGATGCAGCTGGCCTTTGAGCTCGACTTTTTCTTCAAACGCTGGCAACACGGCCGCTACCTCAGGACTGCAGCTTGGGCCATCGGCATTGTCGTGTGCATTGTGTTCCTGTACTTTGCGCCCTTTACATACGGCTGGGACAAACCCGCCAAGCTGCTTGCTGGTCGCAAATGGCTTAGCTCATGGAATATTTACGAGGATTTTTACGCCGTCTGACGAGGATTCAAAACGCCTGAGATGAGATGACACGCCTCATGTATGCTTGTTGACTTGTTAAAGCTTACACCTATTTTCTACACCACCCCCTTTTTCTTCTTTTTCGTCCGCAATGGACTTTCTTTTTTTTTTTGGTTCCCCACGCAAAGACCTCTCTTTGTGGCTGAGGGAAATAATCGTGCCTTGCTGCTGTTTTTGTCTGCAACATTAAGAAAGGAGGTCTCTGATGCTGTATCTCTTTTTCTTTATCCGCTCATAGGCGCAGCTCTCTGCAAGCGGGATTCATGCGAGCTTTTTTGGCCTTTGACGTTATTTGTCTTTTTCTTTCCGTTAAACCTAATAAAAATAGGTGCCTCATTCTTTTTCATTGCTTCTTTTCGAAATCCTGCTCTCAATCCTCATAGTTATTACTTACTATATAATCCCAGCCTTTCTAGTTTCGTAATCTGGTGCTAATTTAGGCCAAAGTGCCAGACCAGCAAGTGTATCTTCAAAATGGGTGATTTATACGACCTCCTCAATCCCTGGGGTCCTACCGGCGCTGGCGGTGCCGAAGCCGCCGGTGCTTCAGAAGGTGGTATTCTTGGAAACTCTGTTTTAGAAGACGATGTCTCAAGAATGTGTCTAGGTAAGGATTTGCAGTAGCAAGAATAATAAATGCGCTTCTTAGTGCACTAGAAAATTCTAGCCTTTGTTTTATTTTCCTCTTTCTCTTGAATCCTCTTCGTCTTTGTCTTGTGCGTTCCCTCTTTTGGTCAATGTACCAAGCAGTCTAGTGCCTTATAACTAGCATACACAGAACTAAGCACACAGCATATTCTCGTATTTCAACTGTATATTTTTGTGTTCCGTAGACAATGTCGTTCTCCCTCCAGTGTATGCCATTTCTTACTCTGCCGGTCTCAAGGCCGGCGGTGGCGTGATAACTCGTGAAGCGTTGCAAAAGGTGCTTAGCTATTCTGGTCTCCCTCGGCATGTTCTTGGCCAGGTTATTCTTGCTGCAGATACTGGCTCATCGATGATGTCACAGCGTGATTTTAATCTAGCTATAGCAATGGCTGCGCTTGCACAGAAAAACATGTCGCCGTCCATTGAAAGTGTTGCTTTCCACAAGGATGATCTGCCCGAACCAGATCTTAAGGGCGTCGAGTCACTGGCCTCTGAGATCCAGACCGAGGGAAGCAAATTAGACGACACTGGCCAAGATATCAGCCAACCATCAGCCTATCCGGACAACTCTGATGACCCGTGGTTTAGCACAGCAAAGAGCTCATCAGCCGCTGCTGCACCTGCTACTGGTATGGCGTCAATGTCACTTTTAGATAACGATGGTGTGCCATCTACCTCCTCGCAGCCTGCATCCTACAGTAACACAAACGGAGAACGAACGGCTGGAAGAGGCAGTGTTAGCAACGGACCAGTTCTACAATCAACCATTCCATCAATAAACATGGAGGGAGTGCAGTGGCAGTTGGATCTGGAAGACGTATCCATCAAGGAGGCTGCCGAAAGGGGCGGTATAGTCTTCAAGCATACCAATTATGAGGTCAGTACGCGTAGCTTTACGGCTATGGTAGTGCGTCGCTACAACGACTTTTTCTGGATTTCAAACTATCTCGTGAGGAGGTATCCGTATCGAATGCATCCCAACATTCCACCAAAGGGATTTCCTGGTAAGTTACAACATCCGATAGCAGGCTTTTTATTGTAACTGCCGATTGTTTGTATGTCCCCTTCCTTGTTACATGTGCTATATACCGATATGGTTTGAACCATGAAACTTATCTTTTTTCCGTAGTGGACCGGCCATTTTTAGATAATCGGATAAAAGGACTGACAAGGTTTTCCAGCGCTATTCTGCGGATTCCGTTCTTGCGACGCGACGCGCTTGTTATCCAGTTTTTCACAAACACTGATGAATTTTCTCGGGTGGTGAAGGTGGGGAATCTTGACACTGATCCCGAGGAAATTGATCCAAAGGAGGAGGCTGGAAACACACCGTGGACAGAAATCAAGCAGACGTATTCTGGCTTTGATGACTTTTATGGCCAAGTAATCAAGGACGAGGAAAAGTACCGTACTCAGATTACCGCCCTTGAGAAGATTGCGCGTTACAAGCAAGCCATTGGAGACGAACTCTGTGCTTATAGTGACACATTGCACCTTTCGAATACTCCAATTGAAAGTAAGACGGGAAGCCCCAAGTTCCTTGTGCAGTCCAAGGCCAAACGTGCACTGAATACGAATCTTAACGAACTCTCTATGGCCTTTAGCGATGTCTCTCTTTTGGCAAAATCACAAGGCGAGGTTATGAAAACCATTTCAGCAGAGTATCTGCGCCGTTTGTACGATGTCGTCATTTCGATGAAACTGATGATGGATCGCATGCGGCTCATGGACAAAAGTAAGGAAATCCAGAGGGTCAGCGAGCGCAACTACACCAACCGCAAGTCTCTGGCCCAACTGAACAATGATCTATCTGGTAACGGAACAGGCAGCAGCAGAGAACAGCAACCCGACCGTGCGAGTATCGAAAGGCTGGAGCGTCTAGTAAAGGACGACACCGATGAACTTCAAAAGCTTGAAACGGAACAGCAGTGTATGGAGGTGCGTTTCTATCAGGAACTCGCAAGATACAAGTGCTACGAGTCGTTCTTGCAAACTCACTACCATCGACTAATGGAAGATCAGATCAAGCACCATACGCTAGTACTCAATGCCTGGAAGCAAGCCCTGGTGAACGCTGATAATCTCCCAACAAATCCACTTGATTTTATATCATGAACATGGTTCTACTACGTGTTTTCTTCTAAAGCATAGCTTTCCCAACACTATTATTAAAGTGCTTATGTATATCAAATCCTAACCAAAATTGGAAGTGTATTTGGACACACCTATCCCTGACCCGCTCTTATCAATTAGAGTATGAAGGTGTTGCTAATGTTTATTTTTTTTGAAAAACAGCTTTAGCATTCATGAGGTTATAATTAATAGCTTGGAATGTAAAAGTTGGTTCTAAAATGGGGAAACCTGGCCCTGTTCCAAATGTAGGGCTGTCACAGAACTTTATCATTAATATAACAAAATAGTAATACACACTTTTCTAAATCATTATATTGTCAACTTTGTCATTTTGCACCTATGTAAAGCAATAACATAACGACGCAAGTAACAATGATCTAGTGGCCGGGCATGTCAGTTATAACTATAATAGTTTACTAGATATTGTAGTAAGTTACCAAGATGCAGAAAAGTAAATAATTTGATAATATTCATCAGTGTGTATGTAAGCTATTTTTGAATTATAAATACAAATAATGATACAGCTCTATTATATTTCTATTGACACCACTTGACAATCAACCATGCTACGACCTACCGCTACTACATAACCAATATTGTTAACATTTCACGTTTTAATAGTTTTCCAGAAAAATTTTGGTTAATAAATTTTAAAAAGAAAATATTAAAAAAACCTACAATATCAGCAGTTTTTAATACTAGATCCTAGGTTCAGCGCAGAGGAACCAGCACCCAACCACCCGTCGGCCTTTTGTACGGGCTGTTGATCATACATATTGTTTTTGGAGTCTAATTTATTTATATTTTCCCTTCAAACACCAAGTTTCATTCTTAACCCCCTTCCAACCGACCTGAAATGAGTGAAATTGTTGGAAATAGAAATGTAATTGATAAACCGCAAAGAATAAAAAAGAAAAAGCGAAAAGGTAAACTTGAGCACAACGCCACAATATAAGGCTGCGTTGTGTGGGAAACAAAATAGATCAAAAAGAAAACAATATAAATCAACACATACGTCTACCATATACGTTGAACATGGTCCGTAATACAATTAGATCAGATTAGCATGACGCCATTGGTGTTGCTGCCGCTGCATTTAATGCTGCTAATGCTAGTTCTAATGGAGCCAATGCTGATATCGATGCTGCCAATGAAGGTGTCGATGCAGCCAGCGCTAACGTCGATGCTGTTAATGATGGCTCTAATGGAGCCAATGCTGGTGTCGATGCTGTCGATGCTGTCGGTGAAGGTGCCGATGCTGCCGTTGCATTTGATGTTGTTAGTACTCGCTCTAATG